>JAPMNP010714920.1:0-12750 GCA_029874935.1 Atherina boyeri
TACCACCTTTGGAGCTTGCAACATTGATGTTATTATAGGTCAAGTGCTATGATACTTCCACATCTGGGCAAAATAAAAAATCTCTTGAAATTGAGACTATTACAGTGAAAAGGTATGGTTTATCAAAACTTTCAGTTCCTTCAATGCATTGCATTTTGTTGCATCTTTTTGGCTGCAGGCAAAAATAATAGATTCATTTAGCCAGTGGTGGTTTGAGGAAGGGAACCAAGGATTATGGTAATGCAGCACTGAACGCTGCAAGCAAAATACAGTAAAAGAGAAAATGCTGCGGCAAGAGGCACAGGATGAATATCTGAGAGGTTAATTCATATGATTGCACAAATCTGCATTAACCAATACATGTTGTAAGATGTCATATTGCACAAGTATAGTATCCATAAAGAAAACAGAAGAGAAAAATGGATCTTTTCTTCTGCCGTGCGAAGAAGGACCTTACAGGGCATCAATACACGGTAAATCAGATACTGTACATGTCCCCTTATCACAGCCACTTATCCTTGTTTCTGATGAATCCTCACATTTATTAAGGCTGTCTCCTTGCCTTGTTAGATACGAATAACCAATCTCCTGTAATTAGCAACTGCTAACCTTTGGGGTGCTAATCCCCCATGAACTGTGGATTTGTACATCAAAGCCCACACACTCCCATATAGCTGGTGCTTGAAATTATACTCTATTTGAAACCTGCAATTATTTGTATAGCATGGATGCAAACAGTCTCCTCTTTTATGTCTCTAAGAATCCCGTGGGTTTGCAGTAAAGAATCCTTAATCCACTCCAGTGGAATCCAAATATAGTTAACACTAGCTCCCGAAAATTTGGATGCACAGCCAAGTGCTTGCCGTGCAAGCGGAATGGAGAAAGCTCTCCCTCCTTCTCTTTTGTTTATCGTTAAGATTTGATCTCTTTAGTAGATTAGATGCATCGTATAAGCAATGGTTATTGCCCAGGGGGTGCAACACAAAGATACTTCAGTAACAGAGAGTGACTGTGTTGTGATCCTGTCCTGTTTACTTGGTTAACAACAGTTAAAAGTCAATTAAATAGTCAATAGTACCACTCGTATTTATTTTATTTTATTTTTTTAACTAATCACATGTCCAGGACTGTCAATGGGGTGAATCCTGTTTAGAGAGTCGGCTGTTTGTTTTTTTTGTTTCTTTGCTCATTCAAGGCCAGGCTAAATCCATTCTGCGAGGAAGGGGAGATTATAGAGTGAAAATAACAAAGATTGCTTCTTCTCCTCCCTATACACAATACCACAAACTTGATGCTCATACTGTACATGGAGGATGCCTGAAGCATTTACCTACTTTAATGAGATACACGAGTCTCATGTATCAGTGATGCACAGCATGGGAACAACGGGGTTGGCTTTAATTCCATCAATCTACTGTATTTATCCTTGTATCACATCAATACCTGTCAGTTAAGCAGGATGAGATAAACCCTGTCGAGCAGATTGCGTCGGGACCACACTGCGCTCACTAAATATGCACACTTAAAACGTCAGGTGAATACAGTTAAACACAGTCAGCAACAAATTTAGGGCATGGGTTGTAAGCACAGAAAAAAAAAACAAAAGATCACTGTACATTATAAGACTAGACACGAAGATCATCCTTCCTGCACTTGCTCTAGTAAGTGATTAAAAAGCTATGAATTAGCAATGATGTTGTTAGGTATTTAGAGGAAACTATACACCTCAGCTGTCACCTAAACCTCTAACGGAAATATCTTTACTTACCTTATTGTAACAAGGATCGCATTCCTTTTTAGCAGTTTAAATGAAAAACCGTCACCCCACCTTGTGACGCCTCACAGAAAATGCATGCATAATTGTGCAAAGTGCTATTGAATGACATGGAAAACTTGACTGTGACAAGGAGAACTGAGATAAAAGTCTCTCAACTGTGTTTGTATGTTGTACTGTTTGTGTGAGTATGCCCGAGCTTAGTGTAAAGCGTGTGTAAATTTGCATTCATCTGTGAGCAGAGACATAACAGTGTGGGGGATCTTCTGAAGCTCGTTTGCACATATGTGCAATAACATAAGATTTATCAACAGAAAGAAAAGTAACATATAAAAGACTCGGAAGATTGACTTTGAGCGATGGCAATACCCCTACAGGCGGCCAAATGATGATTTATATACTTTGGCTTGAGAGTGCAAGGGGCAGTGATGTATATATCTATGGTAGCCGGGCTCCTCACTGCAGCACAGGAGAGACTCAGAGAGAATACATTTGGTGTAAAATTGCTTCATCTGTTTACAATTCCATTTGGAGTTTATGAGAAAGACAGGCAAACACAGCCTGATATATTGCCCCCGTGTCACGGCATGGCAGGAGCATCCACACAAAGATTCATCTCTCACTTAGAAGCCAAATGATACGTCTAATTTGCTGCAAGCACAGTTATTTTTAACCTCTCAGAGCTGTCAGATAATGGAGCTTGACTGTCAGTGCTGGCGTGTGTGAGTGTGTTAAAAGGTTGCAAACTCTTTTCAATTTACCATTCCCTTTGAGGGAATTACAAAATGCAGACTCCCATTAGTTCACCTGATTGACATTACTTTTTTCTTTCATCAAAACCAAAGGAGCAGTTCAAAAAGAGTTGACTGAATTAAGATGGATGCATCCATCATCAATCTAAACTTGGTTTTCACAAGAATTGTCAATAACTGTGATGGCTCGAAAACATCTCTGGAAGTTCGCAAAGTGACGGTTGTTTTTTGTGGTTAATAATTGGACAACATTCAGCCTTTTTTTTTTTTTTTTTTACTTCAGTTTTGTGCGCCAAGCTAGAGTAACATCATGTACAAATCTGATAAATCACCTACCCTCTACAACTGTTCCTACATTATTCAGTCTCCATTTAGGAAGGTGAGTCACAGGGTTGAAAAGAAAATGTGGTGCTTAATCTCCTGAGCTTTTATTTCATTTGGACATTTCTCTCTGATAAGAGAAACAGTTGCTTGTTTCCTGTCTTCTGTGGTTCTTTTTCTGTTTTTTTTTTGCCACTTACAGCAGAACTGCAACACTATTAAACTACAGGAAAAAGACAGTTACATAAAGCCATTGTTAAGTCCTCTTAATCAATGAACTGGAAATTTGATAGACATTACGTCTTCCAGGCATGGGAACAGCCATAGAAGTCAACAAAAAGGACTGGTAAAGACAGTATTCTCAGTTTTACAGCCTTTACTTTCAATTTCCCTTCTAACTTAAGATCACTTATTAGTCATTTATTAAATCAACAGGTAACAGGAAGGGAAGAATTTTTGCCTCCCATAGCCATCTAATTCTCCTAGTGTAAATAAATCCACTGTCCCAATAACCAGCTGACCTCTCATGTTTGCTAACTCCAGCTTAACTGCGTGTTATGTAAGAGAAGTGAAGGAAACATGAGGAGAATGAGCTCTGTTCACTTTGACCATGCCAGAGAAGGCAAACGCCTGCTTGCTTTTAGCCCTTGCAAAAGTACAACGGTCAGGGCAGAGTGACACTTCATATTGATCAGGTCTGACTTCAGCTTTAAGGAAACTCAAGCTTGTGAGACACACTCAGGCCACAACTCCAGCTGCTCTCAGCCCTGTAATTACATGACCAGACCAGAGCTCAAGTGACCTGTTATAAAATAGTTCCTGACCTCTGTGTTCAACCATAAGCTGAGGTAGCTTTGCTTTGAAATCCTACTACAAGGTGTAGTATCTCATCTAAAAATAGAAAACAACAGATATTAAAAAGCCAATAAAAATGACTCACAACATATGGTATAATGTAGTAGCTTATTATTACAATCTAAAAATGTCCTACTGTTATGTTAATTCCTATTCAAGAGCCACATCATTTGATGAGATGTGACAACTTTGTGCAGCTGCAAAGACCTTGTTTTTTTTTTAGAAAGATGAGTAGATGATTATACGCTCTGCTTGTGAAGAAATCAATAAATGTAGGCGCTCCAAAATAAAAAAAAGGCGGATCATCTTTTTCTCCTGCATAAGATTCGTGCTTATCAAAACAAATTTTTTTTTGCAAATAGGCTGATACAGAACAATGCTGTTCTTGCTCGAAAAACCTGCTGAAAAAGCTTTTATGTATTCGAACCAAGCACTGACATGTCATGCTGTAGCAGGTGAACAGCAAGTGTACAGTGAATGTTTCCATATTGGCAGTGCCTCCTGCCTCACTTTATAGGAAGCTGAGCTTCATACTCAGGTGCCAACAGCAGTGCTCTTTAGGGGTTACATAAGTAGCAGCTAATGGTGCTGGGTCAGTATTAGGGATTTAATCCTCAGAGGCAATATGAGCTGCTACAACAAACTTTTAACTTGTTGTTCTCGTCTATGAGGAAACATGACACCCTTTATGAATTGAAACACACCACACGCAGTCGGTACCGACCGAAATAATGATTTCATTCTTTGCCTTCTTGACACACCAGTTTTATTTCTGTCTGTTCATTTGGCACAAACATCATCAAATTACAAAGAACACAAGGCTCGGGGAATTTTCTAGCAGACTCATTGCAGCTTTCCTTCGTGCTCGTTAAATTACAGAAAAGGCCGCAGCAGGGGACTTCAGAACACAGCTACCAATCAACCGCAGCGGTTCTCCTGTTGTGTTTGTCAACACTGCTGCCTTGTGTAATTGGCATAATTGTCAGGTTAGAGCTCGCACCAAACTGGGCGTCCTCTTGGCGAGCTTGGGCCGTGTCATTAAAGGGACATGTTTCTGGAGGCACTCCCGGGGACACGTAACACGCGAGGATGTTGGAGCGACAGTTCGCCTGATAAAATGGCTGCCTCTTATCTCTACTATGCATATGAAAGGCTTATGCCTTCTCCATGACAGATTCTCCGCCACATCACCACGGGATTTGCCCAGATACACCAGAACAGACGCTGGGAGAAAAACAATGTATCACTCATATAGCTTCCTCTCAACACTGTCAACTGCTAGCATGTGTGTATTCTTGTACGTTTGAACACATCCATTCCAGCTCAGTTAAGAAAAAATACAGTGAGCATGAACACACCACACAGATTCAGTACAGTCTGCTATGGACGGTGAGACGCGTGTTCTCTCTTGCACAGTAATTCCCAGTTTAATGGCAGCTCAATGAACTTGGCAATCCTGGAGCAAGCTTCAATTATCTTGATAATCTGTAATGACTACATGATATAATAATGATATAGTATCTATAATTACCATGATGATGTGGGGTAGAGTGTGCTGAGAAATAATCATTTGTATCATCACCACTGGGTAGCAACATTATTAATCTGACAGCACTCATAAAGCGCTTTGTTTGTTTACTCTGATTGCTCTTTTACAACCAAAATAAACAACTTGGCTCCTTTGAGTTACAGCGGTATAATTTGTTGGAACAGCAAAGGCATTTATCTATAAATTTATTTTCAATTTGAGGTAAGCTGCAGTCATGAAAGCTAAATCACTACCAGGGAGAAGATTATTCTAATTACTAACCAGCTGTCGCACATGCTGCATGAGCACAGGATGTGTCAGAACACAGAGCAACCCGTAATCAGTTTCACAGAATCATTTGAGCACTCATTTACATCTTGCACTAGATGTTAAACATGAAATTGTCTTGATTTGTATGGTAATTTTGTTAAACTAAAAGAAGCATAGGCAATAACATGCCATGACTGAATTGAGAAGCACAAATTTTATGGTCAATTTGTGATGCAATCTTAAAAGGTGAGTGTTTATTTGCAGCTGTAATAAGCCTGGTGGTATTTCAGATTCAGCTCAAATTATAATGAAAAATACATTGACCAGCAGACAGAACACAGTAGAAATACAAGTCATACAGTATACAAGGACTAAAGTGGGTAATGTTTATTTTAAGAAGTGAGAGGGAAAAGTGAGTCTGAAGGTATGCTGTGATTTAGTCATGCAGTAAGCTGGTAAAGCAGAGTAGAGGAATTTTCTCATATGATAGTCTGTCTTTTCCAAGCTTCAGTATATCTGAATTAGACCATAATGCAAGCGTGGCTTGGTCCCTTGGGTTTTCTTTGCCATTTGCACTGCTAGCGCTGCAATCCCCCTGACAGGCCTGTTTATGACTGCTCCGCTATCAGAGGGCTGAGCAGAGCCAGGGACGAGCCTTCATTAGAGATTAAAGTGACCGTCACAAAGTCCAAAATCATCACTGCTTCCCACAGCAAGGCGAAGGGAGACACTGAATGGGCTTAAGCTCATGCATCAACAACAACTCAGACGGATCCTCTGCTTAACGCGAGCTCCTTTTTAATTTCTATAAGCATTCATGAATGACATTTAAAGACACTTTTTAAATTGGCTACAATCAATCTTCTCATGTTCATGGCTTTGCTGTGATAAAACAGAGAGGCAATTTGGCAGATACCATGCATGACATTACCTTCTAAATACAGCAGGATTTTAAGCCTGTTTCTGATTTCATATCACGCAGTTACAACAGGCAAACGAGGATGTACTGCATCATATGAGGATCAAACATAATTTTGCACTTATTACAGATCCTCCATATGATGTTTTCTAACTGCTGAGCTTAGCTTAACTTGCCTTTAGCAGCACACCTTATCCATCCCTTGATCCAGAGCCACTGGACATTATTACTTAGAGGAATGAATGATATGAGACAGAATATGTGCAGCTGGATCAAATTCCTGGCCTTTTGACCATAACCCTGACCATAATCATGACAGATGCCTTCCCCTTAAAGCCATTAAATATTATCTGCACCCATCTGTGTCTTTCCCATAATCCTGCAAATTCACACGGAGAAATTTTACTCCACAAGGAAAGTGATAATTTTTCAGTGGGAACACTGGAGGAAGAGTTTAAATTCAGCAGATCTGTGTGCTCTTTTACACGTACACTGTAGGTAACAAAGAGCACTGTAGCACAGAAAATAATAGCAGACGGAGGTTAAACAAAGCAACAAAGCC
Organism: Atherina boyeri; assembly: GCA_029874935.1. Classification (NCBI taxonomy): domain Eukaryota; kingdom Metazoa; phylum Chordata; class Actinopteri; order Atheriniformes; family Atherinidae; genus Atherina; species Atherina boyeri. Next base: position 6,982 of record JAPMNP010714920.1, read on the forward strand.
TTTATACACATTACGGCATTCCTCCTGCATCAAAATTCTTGCTGTAACTCCAGAACAAAGCAGCTATTCTCTGAGGAACATGAAAGACAGACACCTGTCAATCACTGCTCCTGAGACTCCATATTTCCTGTGTCAGAGGCAGGAGAATGGAAAAATGTGCAATATTCTGATAATATTTCATGCAAACTAATGCGAGTCAGAACACTTCCCTGCTGGCCAGAAGGAGGGGGAAGGAGAACAGGTAATTATCGGATTGCCTCAAGGCAAGAAATGATAGAGATTGCAGAGAACGGGGATATTTAGCCCTGCTAATGAAGGCCCATGTTTTGGGAGTACTGGGAAGGGGAAGCGAGAGGAGGAGAGCTGGGCTGGGGCTCAGCAGGAGGGAGAACCTGATAAGGCTATCTTACATAATGGCCGCATCTATGCCTGGCTTGCAGTTTGGACCATGCTCTGTGCCCCTCACACTATTTACTGGGTATTCTATGTCTCAAAATAATAAGATTTACTATGTTGATTCACATGAGGTACATTTATGGATACTATTGGATCTTGGCATCTGTAAATGGGCCCAACACCCAGAGTAATACTGAAAAAATGAAAAGAAAAAAAAAAACACGACAGCTAAGCCATTATATGTTTAGTATATCAGTTATGATAACTCAGACAAAGACTTGAGTGAGTGCAGGATCGCTCCCTTTGGCCTTGCCTATTTAACCTCTCTGAAGGGTTTATGTTTGCCCATCTCGACAGCTTCACTTAAAAGTGCTGAAAAATAAAAAGAGATTGCTTATTTTGTATAGGCAGCACTTCCCCCGGACGGATATGAAAGTTTAATCACGGCATTAGGATTCACAGGCATTCCCTTGCTAGACCTGCTTGCAGACATCAGAATTGCTAATTTGCCGGTTTGCCCAGGAAGGGCTGGCTGATGGTTGAGGAGGGGATGAATGGAAACAGGAGTCTGATTTGTCCAGATAACCTTGAACCCCAGTGCTCAGCTTCCTGTGGACATACAGAACTCAATCAGTCCCCCTTTATCATGCTGATCTGAGCTCCTGTCCGGTGCGTTGGCCGGTACAGTCACACTCACTCTTACCTGACTACTTACCTATGCGCGCTCAGCCCAAATCATTTCCTGCCTTCTTTGACAAAGCCATTAGCTCCTGCTGAAATGCTATGAATAAATACAGCAGCATAATTGTTTAAAAGACAATCTTGGCTTTACAGTACAATCCCAATCAGATATCAACTATAAGCCCAAAGTGAGTCGTTGACAAAAATCATAGTAATTGTGGCTCAGTTTCTAATCAGGATAATTAATTTCCATTGCTTGTGATGAGACTCCACCGGAGGCATAGACATGATAAAGAAGAAAGGTCCTGACAGGGTTATGAGTCAGCAGAGATGTGAAATTCAAATTAGCCAGGCTAAGCAGTTTGGAGCTGATGTTGATTTGAATAGACTTTCTGGTCAGCCCTACAGTATACTACAGGAGCCAAGGGCTGAAAGATGGTAGTTACTCATGGACACAGGTGCTTTATCAGCAAACCTCATGTGAGGATGAAGCAGTCATTACTGTAAGCTGCACTTATACATTTCTAGTAATATTATCAAACAAGCTACCATTTCCATTCCTCTCTCTCACAACTCATCTTCACGGTTATCTCTATCTTAGAGAAAAGTGGCTGGAGTGGCTGTTCCGAGTCCATCATGAGAGCTAGCCTTGTGTTATTAACTAAATCAAAGTGGAGATCTGTCATTGGCAGGGAGAGATGGAGCAGCAGGAGCAGAAGTCTTACTGTTTTCTGTCACAGTCTCAGCTGTGTGCACACACTCTCCCTGCACACTGCCATCTTTCACTCAGCCAGACACTCGCCTCCTCGCCCACTGCGCCCACCAGGCCCGGGCAGCACGCGACGCTGCAATAACATCAATTTACTCCCCGCAGGACTCCCGTGTATCTGAAGTGGGCCTGTCATTGAGACCCATTTAGATTTCACTGCGCTGAATGCCAGGTTAATACCTGTTATTTCGTAAGTTACACACACAAACGGGCACAATGCATGGGATTAAATGCTTTCTGGAAAAATCAGCTTTGATAATTTCTCAGGTAACACCTTGTCAAGCTGACTAGCTAGACGTGATGGAGGGCGGTAATTGCATTCCTGCAGTGAGGCCAGAAGCCTTTCAGTGGATGTGTGGAATTAGTAGAACATGTCCTCGGGATTCAGCTATAAAATCTGAAAAACACACACCACAATATCAATACAGCACATTCTGTATGTACATCTGTGAGTCTTGTGTACTTATGTGCTTATGAGCTCAAGCTGTGGGAGCAAACATATAATAATCAGTTAATATATGAGAGGCAAGACCTGATGACCAGAGACATTTGCTCTCCACAAAGAATCCCACCTCCAACATCTTAGCCTGGAGGCAGATTTAATGCTAACCTGCAGATGCTGCCTTTGTCTTTGAAGTGGAGCGATGGATGTACCAGAACAGATGGAGATGTTGGATGCTTTCAGGAATTATTAATGGCACGCTATGATCCCAAATGACCTTCAGCAAATAGTCTCCCAGCACTACAGTACACAGGCAGCTCTGCACATCCATATTGTATTTGGACAACACACCTGGTTCAATGAAGAAAACACCAAGCCATCATTACTGTACTTTGAGCGCTATAGTCATCCATTTGGGAAGGTTTGCTTTCCACTTTTTTTCTTTTTAGCATCCAATCACATTAACCACAATTGCACATTTCAGGAATAGATCTGAGATTTATGCAGCAAACTCACTAACTCCATAAAGTCCTATTTGTTTTGCTAACAATGGAGCCACACACTGGAATTAATCTGCAGAGAGCCTTTGCTTTAGTTGAAAGAATAAACCCTTCATCACAGGAAGCTTTTGTGATTGCTAAAGTGATCTAAGAATACAACTGTGATGTGAAATTTATTCTACAAACAGACATCAGTAATACACATATAATAACATCATCTTTGGTTAATATTTAGTTTTCAGTTCAAACAATTTCAATTATCATTAAGATAAATTGTGCTGTAGAAATATCCCCTATATTTCTTCCTTTAAGGGGCTAAAGGTAAAATAACAGATGTGGAAACTTGATCAAAACAATATTAGAGTATTGAACCCAGATGAACACATCAACATCATGTATCTGTAATAACTAACAAGACCAAAAAGAATTGCACTTCAAAATTACAATCACAAAATTAATGTGTGTTAACACTTCACTTGTATGACTTTATATAAACTATGATGAAACTTTATGTCCTTAAAAATTGCACATCACTTTTCAGCTCACCTTCAGTTACGTTATAATGTTCTATGCACTGTAAAACAAAAACTACAAAAAATATTCTGATGAAATAATTTACATTTATTTTAAGTTTTAAGAATGTCAAAATTTAGGAGCCACAACAATAAAAAATTTGTCTACGTTGGAGTTTTTAAAGAGGCATTGCAAAACTTTGGCTGATTTTATTAGTGACACGCCCCCTAACATTGGTTAATTCAGCATTCATCTTGCATCCTACCTGTAATTGAAAGATCTCTCCAGACAGTAAAAGTAAGTCTTTTGTTGACTTTTATATATTTTCCTCTTTCCCTCCAATAATGTCCTCTTGCATTTCTTTGCTGAACCAGCTACAGTGAATGTTCAAAACGTATGTTGATATATGTATCATTTGTAAATCTAACAATAGACTTACTCAGAAATAAAACATAATATAACATTATCAAGAGGAGCTTTATATCTGTAAAGCTCAGCTTGGAAAAGCAAATTTGTTCAGCACAACACAGCAACCAGATCCCCATCCTGCTTGCTCCGATGCTGGACAGGACAGGTTAAAAAAAACAAAAAAAAGGCGGATATTGATATCATACTGCTGGCGTGTGACATGACTCGTAAAGTAAAACTAGGCTACAATGTCATGCGACGTCCTGGAAGCAAACAAAGTGCGGTTTCTCATCCTTGGAACGCTGCTGGGCAGTGGCGGCTCCAGAAAAGTGCATAGTAAATATCACTGTGCCATCAAACGAAAAGTTTTAAGGTAAAAAAGTTACAAAGTGCTACTTCAATACATTACACAACTACACTAATTACATATACAGAGAGTATGGATGTAATGATTACATATTTTACTAGGATGAATAAGAAATAATTGGGATTTTATGATAATCATGATTATTATGTGTTAATCAATTTTCTAAAACTATAAATGTGTAAAATCACATGAACACATGAAGTTTTAATTGGGGCTGTCAAAATCAACACGTTAATGCAAAGATATTAATCTGTGGGGTTAACTTATCATTTATTCATTCTTTTAATTATGCATTAACATATAAAAACAACAAATTTGTTACTCATCCCATGTTAAAAATCCGAATCCACCAAAAAACATTTTATCCTATTTCTTTTTGAAGATCTTGGCAGTTTTCAAGTCTTACATTTAGAAGATGGCCAAAATATGACCCATTTGATAAATCAAATAACTTTGATTTCGTTCAGAGCACAATTTGCGCTGATCTCCCGTTATGATTCAGACATACTGTAATCTTTTATGGAAAGTGACGATAATAAGGAATCTTTACGATTAATTAATCGTGTTTAAAACTATGATTAATTGTAAATTAAATTGTGAATTGTGATATCTAACAGAGAGTGATATTCAGCTAACTCTGAGGAATACCTGGTTTTAGGATTGTGATTGGTTGCTGGTTGTGTGTGATTAATGTTACATCGATACTATAGGTCGTGTGGTCCTCAGCTTCAATAACACTGAAGGTGCTGATGCATGCTTTTGTTTCAAGTTAAATAGATTATTGTAATGCTCTGCTCTCTGGTCTTCCCAAAAAGAGTATTTCTAACCTACAATTACACCAGAACTCAGTGACAGCTGTTCTGACAAGGACCAGAGGGCGGGAACACCAGTTTTAAAATCACTGCATTGACTCTCTGTGTGTTTCAAGAGTGATTTTAAGGTTCTTTTATTAGTTTCCAAATGTGTTAATGGTCTTGTTTTTTTTTTATCTATCTGACATCTTTTAAATTATGAGCCCACCCAGAACCTGGGGTCCTGTGGTACCAGCAATTTAGTTGTTCCCAAAGTCAGAACCAAAACTTAAGGTGAGCCCTTGTTCCTTGACTGTGGAACAGCCTGCCAGAGAATATCAGGGTTGCATAGACTGTTAATGTTTTTTAAAAGAGGCTCAAGACCCACCGTTTTAGCTTAGTTTTTAACTGGTGTTTTATTGATTTCGTTTTAGACTATTCTATTTCATCTTATTTATTTTATCATCATTAATAGACTAATGTTTTACTTACCATTTAATAGTAGCCTACACTTTTCTATTTATTATAAATACCACCTATTTATGTGGCACTCTGTTTTTATTGATTTGTTTTACCCAATTATATTGTTTTTATGAACTCCTTTTTATACTTGTTGCTTCTATTTGGCCTTATTGTTTAGCATCTTTTTTTTTACCATCTTTAACTTCAGTGTGTAACTTCATGGGTATCTTCATTGCTGGGGGCTATGCCTGATCGGTCTGCAGGATAGTTGTTGTTGATCCCCCTTGTCTGGTTGGCTGAGGGTCCTGCACTGCAGCCCAGTGACTGTGGTGTGGACCACAGCCTGCCCTGATCTAAGTGGTTTCTAAGGCTGGGTATCGATTCAAATTTTAAGAATCGATTCGATTCCGATTCTCAAGATCTTGAATCGATTATCATTA
>JAPMNP010714922.1:0-15461 GCA_029874935.1 Atherina boyeri
AGACATCAACAACACTCTGGATAACTAGGAAATGAGGCCCTATGTCAAAAATCCCGAAGTATCCCTTTAACACTGACTTAAACATGAACCACTTAAAGCAAAAGCTTGAACTCCTAACAGGGCATTGCAGTACCTGCCAAAGCTAATCTCAGAGTTAAACCCTGATTCAATTTGAATAAAGTGAAAAGGACTGATACGATGGGTTAATAAGATTGTATTGTTATAGGAAGATGTGTGGTACAGTTTTAAAAATCTAATAAAATGAAACAAAATTTTTTTTAAATATCAACGAACAGTTTATGAAAGTGATGTTTAAGCCAAAGAAAAATTATCCATAAAAACACCTGGCACAAGGCCTGAGTGATCTGATTCCTCTACTTTTTGATAAATCCTCATTAGAAATGGTCTCCATGAAAGGGTATCTGTCAAGAAGACATTCTTAAAGAAGTGAAACAGAAAAAGCTGAGATATGCCAAATGACACAAGAACTGGACTGAACATCAATGGCAACATGTCTTGTGGTGTAATGAATCCTCCTTATAGCTTGCACCTGAACATTACTGAAGCATTGTGGAATCATCTTGTCAGAAAACAGAACAAAGGGCATCCAACAACCAAAGACGATATGTGGAAAGTCCTCCAAGAAGCTTTGGGAAGTATTCTTTAAGATTACTTAAAGAAATTACAAGAAAGATGGTCTATGACAATTGCAACATTACAACATCAAAAACATAATCCTTCTTGCATCCTTTCCTCCTCCTTTTGTCCTCATGGATCATTGTGTTTGTGTGAGCATTATCAACAGTTGCTACTGCTGCTACAATTTAAAATCACGAGTTTAAATGTTAACAGATGAATGGCAGAAAGAGGGGGAGTCATGCAACTTCCAGAGAAGTGACTCAGTCCTGTTGATCACAACAAGACAATACAAAGATGCTTGCTAATGTTAGCCACCATTAGCTAGAGTGCAGATTTTATCATTGTGAGACACCCACTGATGTGAACAACCACACACAACCCAGCTTTGAAAAATTCATTGTATTTCCATGTGGACTGACTTTCTATTTTGGTCAGAGGGCCCGGATTTTTCCTCATTAATTCCTGGGTGGGGTGACTTAAAGTAACTTGGTGAATTGTATCTCAAATGACTGCTGTGATAATGAGAGCCAGCTGTTTGATGGAGATAACAACATATACCAGCAGAATTAGTCCGTCCCCACTGGTAGCAGCCCTTCCCTTCCTCCTGAACTCACCCAGATCAGCTGATAAAGGGCTTGTTTGAGAGCTGATGCAAAATGCTGATTTACCAACACCCTGTCTACACAGACAATCCAACAGCATTAAGCGTCAACACTGAGGAATTTATGAAAATCAGAACAAACACAACTGTGATGATGTAGTCAAATAAGTTACTGTAACTGTTTTAGGACAATGGTATGCTTTATGATTGCAGATCAGTTGAGTTAATAACTAAACGCCCCTGTGCCAACGTCAGACAGCATTACTTCTGAAAACTTATGAGAAGGACAAAATTAGTCCGACATTTGCAGCAAAAAGCCACAAGATCATGTCTTAAGTTGATAAATGCTTATAAAAATTGATTAAATGGAAAGGTGGAGTAACGGCTTAGTTATGCACCCATCACATCATAGCTGTTAAATGTAAAATCAGTCTGCAGTAAAGCTTTGGCCTGTTTGTGCCTCTGCCATTTGCTAATGAGAAAATTATCTATACATACTTTGTATCAATACCAGTGCTGGGCAACGCTAAAAATCTTTAATCACATAAATGTCTGCGATTCATATGCGCAAAATGTGCTTTTCTTTTAAAAGTACTGCTATATAAAGAAAATGCTGTAACTTTTGGTCTCCAAACACTAAGCAAATAAACAGCAGATTATTTGCAGCAGTTTTCTCTTTACACAATAACAGTTCAAATTCTCGTAAATCTTATCTTAAATATTAATGTGATAAAATGAAACATTTATGACAAAGAAGGATGACAATTTTAGGATTTAAAAATAACAGTTAACAAGTCAGCATAATGAATTAAAAGCTGTAAAGCAGCTTCCTTCTAAACAGAGATGAACAATATCTGATGAATTTCAGCATCAGATGAACAGAGAAAGCAGGATTACAATCTCAGAGATTCTAGATGGGAGGTGAGATAAATCTTCACGAAATGATCAACTTCCATCTATGCACCTTCAGTGGAACATTATTCAGATTTGTAGCCTATAAATTGTCTAACTTTGCATTCTTAGCTCGACTGTTTAGCTAAACTGGACACAGCTTTAACCTGATAACTAAAGAAAGAGTTTTGTACAGTTCTCTGTTTTTATGTTCCTCTTGGTGACACTAGGACAGACTGAACAGCTCTGAACTAAATTAGCTTCTGCATTACATGCACAACACCCCACAGTGTACATCTCTAGCAGATTGAAAGGTGGATGTCTAGAGTTATCAATCGAGAATTGGTATTAACACCAGAGATATGCTTGTTTCAAAATACTGAAAATATTAGATAAACAGTGTGGTGGCAAATCATTTTCTGTTCACTAGTTTATAAAAAATTAATTCTGCAAAATCGGAAAAAATAGAAAAGCACCATCCCTTGAAAACTGGAAGAGGTTAATGAAATATTATGTAAATATTGAAAGGACAATGTCACAGGACAGCAATACAGAAAAACTGTCTGATAAGGTATGGACTAAAATGTATGAGGCTTTAGGGGGATCAGGGCCATGAGATCTAACAGCTATCAAGGGAAAAAAATGAAATAAAATGAAATAAATGAAAATAAATCAAAATATTGTTATGTGTGGTGACCAATGAATGTTTTGTACTGTAAAAATAATAACATTTTTTTTTAAATTATATTATACTAGCACTCGGAATTTCTAGGGCAGGGTTCCTTGACTCTAACTTCTCGAGGGCCCCTGTCCTGCAGGTTTTAGCTGATTCCCTGCTTGCACTCACCTGCTGGACTGTGCATCTTCTTAAGATTCGATTCAATTACAATTATCTTGTCAACGATTTGGTTCTACAATGCACCACTATGTGTTGCATCCTTGATTTTTTTATTTTAATTACTACTTTTTTCATCAATGTATACAGTCAGATAATCACGAACTCTCTTTTATTCAGAATTGTTGATAATTATTTCAGAAATCAATCAGAATGTCCTGAATATGACCAACATTGTTCCACTGGCAGAAAATCAAAGAACATTACCATACGTAACATTACTTATAAATCGATTCTGCATCGATGCAGAATCTTCTACATCCACATCGCGATGCATCGTTTCAACGCTTGATTTCAACTCCCCTACTTCCCAAATTAATGGCTCATTAGAAAGCTTTTGCAGAACCTTAGAACTAGGTGTTGGGGAGATCTGCATTACTTGAATTGCATGTGTTGAGGCAGAGAAACAACTAAAATCTGCATAGTAGTGGTCATCAGTGACCAGAGTTAAAGAACCCTTTTCTAAGGTAAGCTGCTGTTTTCGTATAAGCCTTCAATTATTTTGTTGCTTGTTCTAAGATATGATCCAAGAAAATTTCTTGAGAAGCTAAACTTGAGAATATTCTGCATTTTTGACTGCAACATAACTCAAGTGATTTACAAACCATTAAAAAATGTACAAGATGGCCAATTTTAGTAACAGACGAACATCCTTTTTTAAAGACACCAACCTTATCTCGAAAGACCTGTTTGCACAGATTGTCAAATTCCATTGTTGTAAATGTCAAAGGGAGAGAATGCGATGGTGCATGGGCGTGTGTGTGTGTGACCTTGTATTCATTCTTGGGTGACACATAAAGCATGCCAACATAATGATTTAATCTTGGGGTTCTGATGTTGTATGTCTGTGTATTTGTGTGTGACTGTGGGTGAAATATACAAGGGAGGTGAGATGCCAAAGGCAAATACTGCTCTAATCATCATCCAAATAAACTGCACAGATTGATTAGTAAATCATGATCACAGTCCATAGGTTTACAATATTTCCATTAGCAGAGACTTTATTATTACTCGCCATTAATGAAGCTTGTGCAAAACCTTTTCATTGCTGCAGGATTAGATCATAAGGAATTTCACATCTTGCAAAGCTATTATGGCTGAACATCTCTGAGAATAAAGAGGCCTGAACCTTCCAACCTTGTCTTCTGATAAACTTTTATGTGCTTTTATGTGCTCAAGGAAAATTTGGTTTATCGCCCTCTTTAAATAAAGTTATCTCTGAATATCAACGTCAGTCAAGCAGCAGGAATTAAAAAGCACTTAATAAGCTTAGACACATTCAATCATCTGTGCTGATTATGGATGAGATCATCTTGTTGCTTCTCTTTAACATATATAAATGGAAATCATTGGAAAATTCACATTTCGATCATTACCTTTCTGTAGATGGATGATGTCGGGGAAGTTCGCAAGCAGGCCTTGATAAAGGGACAACTTATCCAGCATATGAAAGAGGTCATATTTAGGTTGCTCTGCAAACATCTCTCCAATGTTCTCATAGGTGCGACCAGTATGGGAGATTGCATTGTTGAGGGTGTCTGATCTATGGGGAGGGTCCAGCATGAATGCCTGGCTTATAGACTGGAAGGAATTTCCCAGCCTCTGAAACTCCTTCCTGAAACCACCCAGGTGTTTACGTACCAGCTCCGACGCAACATGCGTGAGCTGCATCACACTATCGTCCATTTTCTTAGCAAAAGCCTTGAAGTTGTCGACCCTCTCCTCAACATCCTGAAGGTCCTGGTGCTCAGTAGGGATCTGGAGGGTCAGCATGAAATGGGCGCCCACCATTTCGTCTTTCTCCGCCCGCCTCTTTCCAAGTTTCCACTGTTTATCGTCCGCACACATCAGAAAGTGCTCAAAGCCTTCATACTGCGAGAGGACCGGGTGACTGGTCATGTGATTCATCCACAGTATCAGACGTCTTTTACGCTTCTCGATAAAGTCTTCCTCAAACCGCCCTGTGGCCTGCTTCTCAGGGAGGTGAGGCACAGAGATCACAGTGAACTTGTGCAGTAAGCGGTTGTACAGCCAGTCAAAGTGTTTGTACCGTCTGTACACGGGATGCCCAGTGTGGCTTGGTGTCACCCGGTACGAAATGTAGGTCTTGATACCCTTGAACTTTGTCTGTTTGGTAGGGTCTTCAATGGAGCAGATGAAAGGTTGTGGGTTCTCCTTCCACTTGGGCCCCAGTGTACCCATCTCAATAGTGTAGGACTCGGCAATCTTTGCCATCATGGGGACGTCACCAAGCACGAACGCCTCTACTCCTGAGCGGACAAAGCTGGAAAATCTGTTCAAGTTTCTTCCCACCATACTGCCCTTCCTGGAGCTGGAGATGCTGTCTTGCCCGGATACGGACTTCGCTCTATAGTGCACATTCGGGTTGTTGGAGAGCGGACTCTGATAGACATGTCCATTAGCTCCAGGACTCCTGGTGTTATCAGCATCCTCCACCACTGTGGATCTGTCGTCCCAGTCGTCCCAATCATCATAATCATCTTCATCATCAATTTGCACAGAGTGAAGCAGGGTGTTCGGAGTGGATGGGAAATAGGGCGAGTCATTTCCTAAAGAGCCTGCTGGGCTTATGGAGCAATCAGTCACGTTGGAGTTTGAGCGAGTACGGACAATTTCCACATAGGATGCAGGGAAGAGACCCCTCTCCCCTCGGCTGTTCTCCCCCTGAAACCAGCCGTCCACTGAGTTTTCATCAAAAATAACCAGTTCCTCATTCTCCTGGATGCTGATCTCTTCTTTGTTTTCACTTAAAAAAGTGTACAGGGCTCTGGCTTTAACTGACATCTTGATACTCCAGAGTGTCCTAAACCAGAAACTTCTACATGCCTAAATTAACTGATGGCATGGTTTGGGTGCATGCTGTAGCCTATTGGAAACTTTTTAGACTGTAATATTAAAACTCATCTCAAGTTAAATGACAGTCGTTGGAGCATGTATGCAAAAGTATATGATGATCTCTTTAAATCTAACGCTCTGATGCCAAAAGTTACATAAAAATACAACTTCTAATATCGCAAATCTAACAACCTCAGCCCATTGAGGAAACCATCTTATGACTGTATTATATCTAAAGTTCTACCACTAACCTTTGGCTATAATAACATAAAATGACCCTCTTAAAAGAGGGAGTATGCATCTCCGTTCACATAAGAAATAAAACAGGTTCAAAACAAAAACAAAAAAACTGTTTCCATCAAAAGGCTCCTCCAAAAGCACCGATGGTCGTTTTAATCCTCTTAATTTGGACTGTTAGGTCGCGATTGTCGCTTATCATACACTTTGTTGACATCACTGAGTCTAAAATCGACCCATGATGAAAATATTTCCAAGACAAAGTCGCCCGGCGTGAGGAAAAACAGAAGGATGAGTAATGGTATCCCAGTGCATTTTGAGCCTGCGCCGCTTTTCCCTTCAGGCTGAAACTTGCTGCGTTTTCCTTGTAAACAGTTTCCTGTGCATCTTCAGTCCTTTAGATTTCACAAAAGAAGAATTAAGAACCAAACGCCCAGGAGAGAGTCACGCATCACCAGCCACCATCATCCTTTTTAGATTATTTCTCGGCGCGCTGTAACAAAGTAACTCTTTCCATGACGTGAGGCTCAGACAATTGAAGGCAAGTTCGCCTTTTCTTCACCAGCTCCTTTATGTTTTTTTTTTTTAAGTAGAAACAAGATCAACACCACCCCGGGCAGGAGGATTCGGGTATTGCAGACAGCACTAGTTACATCCCTTTCTGTAATCAGGCCTCACATTGTGATAAATTACCATTGATACCATTGCCGATACATCATATGATCTAGATTATTCAATGACAATGAAAGCATATTGTTCACCTTCTGCGGCAAAAGCTACCACAATAATGGAGTTATGGCTTTGGCTGGGGGAAAAAAATCTTAAACACGATATGTTTGAATTCCGTTTTTAATTTACGTGGAGCAATTTGTTGAAAAAAAAAAGGAAAGTTATTTCAAAAGCAATGACGACCTTAACTTTTCAAACGCACGGGCGTTTATAACCTTAATATTGTCCTTTGAAGCACCGACCCAACGTAGGCTATATTAATTTGTGTGTGGGTTTGTTTTTGTTTTTTTCTGTTTTTATATAACTTCACACATTTTGGAGATCAACAAACATTTCACTTGCATACGACTATTTAACAGCTGTAGCCTATTGAAGTAGGCCAAAACGTTTCGATCTAGATATTGGATATTATAGCAAAGAGGAGAAAATAAGCCCTCTCTGATTATAGTCAATGGTTCAACCAAAACTAAACTGTGTGGGGCAGTCAGTAAGTATTTATACGACAGAATATGGAAATAGTCTTCCACTCCGGAATAGTTTTGGCACTTCAGGGCGGCCAACTAGAATTTTCCCCTCCCAGATGAAAATGACAGCGTGACGTTTTAGCGGCAGCCGACCGTAGCAGGAGCTAGCTACCCGGTAATAGTTAACACAACCCCACGAGTTTACTGTTTACCATTTGATTCGATACTTTATGTAGTTTGTAGGAATTCATTGCTTCAAATAACGCTGCAAAGATAGGGTTGCTAACTGTTTTTCGGTCTGTATCATTTGACCAGGTGTAACACGAAGCTAGCTACTAACATATGATTGTCGACATGCGGCAATCAGGGAAACAAGCGACCACGGCTTTCGTCACACTGATAATTTCGATTATTAGAGGACAGAATATATGTCCCGTATATGTATAGTTACGTTATTGTTAAAAGTATTCATTCAGTCAACTTTACAATCAGCTGTGGTTTAGTGGCATATAACTTCGATTTGAAATACACTGGAGCTTTCAATACTTCATCTAACTGAGATGCTTTGACTTTACCTGTTATATTGTGCAGACAAGTTCAATTTTAAGGAATGCTAGTGTTGATAGTGATTTAAATTTGACGTTACTGCAGTCCCGTTATAAGACCGTAATGATGGCATCCCGCTTAAGTTGAGGCCTATCGGTGAAAAGCGAAAACTGTTAGTTATTGGTGGACCTTTTGTAATGGATTATTATAGAGTATTCTCCCATTCCATCTGCTCAGAAGTAATGATCTGCTTGTTGCTTTTTTTGTTGCAAATTGTCATGTGAGATAACATGTAAGATGTTAATTATTAGAAAGTGTGCCAAGACATTTCTTATCTGTTTTAAATCCTACTTTAGCGTTTCAATTGGATTTAAAACTGGTCTCTGCTCCAAAACTCTCCATATTGAGGCACCCCTACTGTTTGGTTTTTTATCTGATGCTGAATTCATAGTTGAATCAGTCACAAATGGCAAGCTGTTCAGTCTGTGAACAGCTGTGCAGTGGTGCAACATCAAACCAGAACTTTTCAATGGCTGTGCTGCACATACTTATATAAACATGCATGCAGAAACATGAGCATGCAAGAGTTAGTCAGATGACTGTTTGTAAAATGCTGAGCTTTCAGAATTCGTAGGATGTCTGTGGTAAATGACACGTGCATCTCTGCCTCAGGACTACAAATAAATGTAATCCAATATGAGCTGCTTCACAAAAGACAGTTGCACTGTATGCATTTATTGTTTGTGTCAACATTCAGAGTTTACAAGTGTTCCATCAGGATGAAATTGATAGGGCTTGCAAGCTGCTCATATAGTTAATGAATGGCCTGTGGCCGAATAAACCGTCATTGCTTCAGGCTTACATGTGATTTAAAGAATAATTTACTGATTTCTTTTATTTATAATAAAATATCTACTGGTGTTTTTTACAGTGTCCCCATGGATGACCTGACCCAAGCCCTCTCGGCCAGCTTTGCTGTGTCCAAGGAACCCAACAGTACAGCCGCCCCTCACCCTCGGCTGGCCCAGTACAAGAGCAAGTACAGCGTGCTGGAGCAGAGTGAGCGGCGCCGGCGCTTTCTAGACCTGCAGAAAATGTAAGTGTTCTCAGCATTTAGTGTTTTCCCCAACCAAACCTTGCTTTTTAAGATGTTGACATGGTTAACATGCCTTTTAGTAAACCATCTTTAGTGCCATGCATTTGTTTATCTTGGAATAAAACCAGACCGAATTTAAAATAAAGTACACCTTCTCTCACTTCTAAAATTTAGAAAGAAAACAAAAACAAATCTAGTCCTAAAAATCAGGTAATCGGGTGAGTACAACCTCAAATGAGCAGCCTATGATGTGAATCCATGAAGAAGAAAAAACACCTTTTTGCTTTGCTAAGAACTTAAGATCTTATTAGCAGCCAGGTGCTGCTAATCAAATATACTTAACTGATCGCCTGCAAGCATAAACTCCGCTTTACAAGCAGTTTGTTTTGGCAGTTTGCTGGTTTGGTATGTTAATGTTTGCGTTAACACAATTCGAAGGAGGACAAAGATCACCACTGATCAAAGTTTAGCAACTGTTGCAAACCATCTATCTTGAAAAAGATATAAGACTATTTCCAATAAATCTGTTGTCGTCATTATAAAGTAAGAAAAATTCTTACTAAGTGGAAAACATATGAGACAAATCTCAGATCATGCAATGCTGTCAGAAACTGGTAGAACAAAGAGCAATATCTCTCTACAGGCTTCAGAACGAGACCGTAAAGTTAGAAAAATCGAGGACTGTTGTAAGGTCATTGATTTGCGCTTGTTTTTCAGGCACAGAACCTTGACATCTTAAAGTGACTTTGTCAACTATAAAGTTCTCTGTATACCAAAGTGTTCAAGAGTCAACTGTCTGACAGCTAAAGCTTGGTCCAAACTTGGAAATGCTGCAAATCTACAATGATATGGCTTAAAAAGGAAAGAAGCAAAGTGTTGCAATTATCCCAAGTCCAGACCTCAACCTGATTAAAATGTTCTGATAGTGTTTTAAAGAGCTGTGCTTAAACAAATGCTGCAAACTTCAATTGAATTAAGTTGTAAAAGAAGAGTGGACCAAAATTCCTCCCGACGATGTGACAGGCTGATATATTATTGTACAGAAAACTATAACTCCAGGTTATTGATACTAAAGGTAGTTCTACAAGTCAGTGAGTCATTGGATGTATTTAGTTTTTCATGCACTGCTTCTGCACACTGCTTTGGCTTAATTTTTTTTTGTTAGATAGATAGTGAGTGTTGTTCATCTAAGGTTGTATTTACCTCGTTTTAAGACCTGCAAAGGACAACATGTTTTTTTATTTTCTGATACGAACTGTAGGAGTGTATACTTTTTTAAAAAAACGTTCCCTCCATTTTACTGTCAGGTTTGGAAAAATGCTATAGCAGAGGTCTCTGAATTAATCTTTTTTATTTTTTCCCTCTAATCTCAGTAAAAGGTTAAACTATGTCAACCATGCACGGCGCCTGGCTGATGGGGACTGGACAGGGGCAGACAGCGATGGAGAGGAAGATATGGAAAAGCAGGAGGAGGGGGAACGGGGACAAGATGGCAACACAGAAGAGGAGGGGATGGAGATTGAGAAGAGGAAGCTGCCAAAGCATTATGCAAACCAGGTCAGTGTTTGATGTCTTTTCAACTAGAGACATTCCCCCTTGTTCCCTGTGAGAGACAGCACTTGCTCCCTCTGGCCAACAGGGGGCGCTCGAGGTTTGCAAGTTATATCCCTGCCCTTCATCACACTGCTGTGTTTGGACAACTTATATTTCAATATGTATTCTTTGACTCTATAATGCAGCTTTGATATAGATTAAATTATTATTTAACCAAGTTCTTAATCCTCTATAGCTCATGCTGTCAGAGTGGCTGGTGGATGTACCATCAGAACTGGACACTGATTGGCTGATGGTGGTCTGTCCTGTGGGGAAAAGATCTCTAATTGTTGCCTCCAAGGTAACCTGACACCGTTTTTCTTTTCTTTATCTGAACTGTCATAGTTTTCTCTGAATCATAAAACAACATTTAAAGACTGAGACACTTCAGTTAAGTCTCGTTGTCATGTTCCTCCAGCAACAGTCAAAGTCAGGCTGGTTTTATCAGGAGTTGCTGTAAATTTAATCTACTTCAACAGCAATGCTGAATCCATATTTTGTGACGAAGCCTTTAATTCACTGCTGCTTTCCTGGTACTGAGGAGGATGATGTGATTACATCCGTGAATATGACTGCCCATTTTGTCCAAGAAGCCCCATTAAAGATTAGTGATGTAGGGTGAGCAGTAGGAAGCACTTTGATGGAGAAAACAGTACATCTTTAGATTAGATTAGAAAGATCACCAAGAATGTAGAAGATTATATGCCCTTACATTTGCAAAGAGGAAAAATAAGGTTTCACACCAATTTCTCCATGCTGTAAGTCCAGACGTAAACTACTCTTACTATTGCAAGTCATTTATACCCGCCTGATGCATTTAGTATCTTCTGGACACATTCATTGCAAAAACGTACACAAACTAAAAACCGCTTTTCATACTTCAATATTTTGTCTCCTTTTTTCCAAAATTACATGAACAATGTCAAACTTGCTTAAAGCTACCAAATTTTCAGTCATTTTCTGGATTTTAACGCTTTAAATGTGAATTTGATTATTTTAATTATTGATAATTCATTAGTTTTTTTGACATTATTACTGTATTCCACCTGATCCAACTTTTTTTTCATTGTAGGCATGACATTCTTGTACGTTTTTGTTTTTTATCCTTTATGTAACCAATTAGTCCCATTGAGATTAAACATCTCTTTTGCAAGGGAGACCATGTATTTTTCCCAGAAATGTTATGGAGCCATGTGACTCCCAGGGCATATTGAAATTCTCGCTTTTGTTCTTTAAGATGAAATGCTGACATTACAGAATGAATGGTTTTGAACTGTAATGGCAATGAGATGAAAACATTTTTAATGGAAGTCAGTGAGGCAGCTTTGTCCATGAAGACATCCCGGGGGGATTTGACACTGCATAAAAATACTGATGCAATCAAATCAATTTTGTTGCTAACCTTTGACAAGACGCATCCAAAGGCCCTTCCCCATAATATATGTTATAGGTGGAAATAATGAAAATGATTGAATATTTAGTCGCTTTTGAGCATGTGTTAAGATATTTAAGTAATGGGGGGCAGGAAAAATATTGATGTATGATGATTTAATAGCTGTGTTTTGTGTACAGTTTTACCACAGAGGTTACAAAAGAGTAGTAAATATTAGAAGGGCACAAGGGTTAAGGTATTTACTTGGTTTTCTTGCTTGGCTACTCGGTCTATCAGTGATGCATTTGTGATACAGTTCATATAACTAATAATAAACAAGTTGCAGATGAAGATTTTGAGTGTCTTCATGCTAGGTTGAGGAGATACCAAATACTTGACCTATTTCTGTTTTAAAAACAAGGCTCTGAGAAGTTAGAAATGTGGTTTCTGAAGGTCAGGAGAAACCTGTCAGTAAAATGAAACACATCCCCAAACATGTCATTATTTAACCCCAAGTAACCTTGGGAAATCTTGGGACCATCATCAAAACATCGATTTGTAGAAGTGAAATTAGCTGTCAATTACTTCTAGAGAAAAAATGTGCTTCCAGTCCATAATTTTTGGTTTTTCCAAAAAGAAACTCCGTCAGCGTTTCTTATTGTGTAATAGCCGTCATCGTAATACCAATTTGCCTCATGGTGTCAGTTTTATGTTAAATGAGTAATGAAATGGTTTGATATTGCTGTGAAGTACATTTTCTCACGTGGCACACGCAAACCTTTAATTTCACTGACACATCCTGTCCTATGGTGCAATCGTGTGTATTATGACTGTGCATCAACAGTCATTCAATTCCTCATTCATGTTTTCAAGGCTTAGCCTCAGAGGTGATTTAATCTTTGAATCAGCACTTAACACAACAAGAACAGAGTATTCTGACACATCTGACAGGAACAATTGAACAATTGTTGACTTGAATCAGACAAGTTCCGTGCCTGTGAGCATTCACTCTAATTCGTTTGATTCACTCAGTTTTCCACTGGAAGGCTTTTTATCTCCTCTGTGCCTTCACACGATAGAGAGAGGAGTTTGATGACTGCTGGGACTTTCATTGCTACAAATATTGAAGCTTTTCATCATCTTTTATTCGTTTTTGGTCTCACCATCAGATAAACCCCTTTCAGAA
This sequence comes from Atherina boyeri, assembly GCA_029874935.1. Lineage (NCBI taxonomy): Eukaryota > Metazoa > Chordata > Actinopteri > Atheriniformes > Atherinidae > Atherina > Atherina boyeri. Next base: position 13,106 of record JAPMNP010714922.1, read on the forward strand.
CTCGTTAGTTTGCTTATCGTAATGGACTTGGCGTAGAAGAGCATCTTCCTGTTTCAGTGAACCCACGTCTCATCTTAGGAAATCAAGAAGCACTGTTAGGATCATGTTCATTGATTACTCAAGTGCTTTTGATACAATTCAGCCTGCCCTGTTATTTAAGAAGCTCCATGAATTCCACAACCACCTGGATTTATGACTACCTAACAAACGGTGCACAGTTTGTGAGACTGAAAGGTTGTGCGTCTGAGATGGTGGTCTGGAACACCACAAGGGACTGTACTCTCACCATTTCTCATCATGCTATAAAAGTGGAGCGGAGAACAGAAAATTTGTCAGTCAGTTTATGAGATGGTACGGAAACAATGACCTCATCTTGAACACAAGCAAAACAAAATAGATAATTGTGAATTTTAGAAGGAACAGGAGTAAGTAAAGCAGTATATGTACATCCTGGGAGAAGAGATGGTGCAGGAATACAGATAACTGGTAGTTCAGCTGGACAGCAGACTAGATTAGAATTGCAACACAGAATGTCCTGATTGTCCAGAGAAAAATACTGCACAAGCTGCTGAACATAATGGACTATTCTTCCCATCCCCTACACCAGGGGTTCCCACTTTTGGGTCCCCCAAAGAACACAGGGGGTACCGAGGCTTTGACTGTCCAGAGCCAGCGTTATTTTAAATTAAGTCCACACAGAAACGAGTTGAGGCATATTCACTTCTTTTTTTTTTTCTTTTTTTTTTTGCCCCATTTCATTTATGAGACATGTCTGGAAAAAAAAGTCACATTGCAGAATGTTGGTCCTTATTTTGAAAAAGAAAAAAAAAGTAGGGCTATATGTTGGTAATTACCTTAACTTTGGTTTTATCAAAGGAAAGGAGTAGGACAGAATACGTCATTCATACGGGGGGGCACATCTTTTTGGTTGTTGCATGAAGGAGGTCCTCAGACAAAATAGTTTGGTAACCACTGCTGTACGCAACACATTAATTAAAATCAAATTTAATTTGTTAAGCGCTTCTCCTGCTATAAGGCAACACAAAGCACTTTACATAAAAACAAATTCATATTAAAATCAAACAAGTTTTCACACACCAAAGTATAAGAATTATATTGTATTATTAAGAAAACAGCACTGTGTTCAGAACTTGAATAACTGGTCATTAGCTCTGAATTATTTGATTTATAATTACAAAGAAAAAAAAACTACTTCAATATTATGATTTCCCTTAGGGAATAAATACAGCTATTTTTTTTTTAAATTATTCTTTCATCCCTTTCATGACAAAAGCAGCTGAAATCAACACAGTTTGTCCAGTTGTGCCTGTCGATATGGTTCAGGCAAAACATGCACATAATGAAATGTTGGGTAATAACAGGATTCAACAATTTGATTTATTCAGCATCCTTTTTATTTGTCATTATCCGACATAATGTTACAAAGTCCCTTAAGATAGAATTATTTAGATAGAAGTATGATCCTTTTATCATCTTACAGTAAGTTGAAGAAAAGAGGAAATTACGATCTACAGACCAAAATCAGAATGTGAGAGGACTTTATATCTGCAAATGAGTCTGTATCCTGTGGTGACTGTGTTAAAGGCACACCAGGCCAAAGTTTGGAAAATGAAAAAACAGCATAAACTCATGCCACAGTGGCCTTTATATGACAGTTGCTTGACAGGAAAGGGTTCAGAGAGAGAAGGGAATGACACGCAGCAAAGGGTGGAAATTGAACCTGGACTGGCTGCAAGCGAGGAGCACAGCCCACTGTGCCACGCACCGCCCCATTAACAGTTTTTTTAACCATTATTTTTGTACCTAAATAATTTGCAAGTTTTAGTGTGTTTACTCTGGCAGCACATGGTAACAACTCAGTTATTTAAATATGTTAACAAGGTCAATATGACTTGCTGAAGTTAAAACTGAGCATCAGAATGGGGAAGAAGAGGGGAAAAAGTTACCTTAAATGTGGCATAGTTGTATAAGAGTATTTCAGAAACACACAACCATCTCTAGGATTTACAGAGGATGGTCTAAGAAAGAGAAAATATCCAGTGAGCTGCAGTTGTCTGGACCAAAATGTCTTGTTGATGTCAGAAGTCGGGGAGAATGGGCAGACTGGTTAGAGATTATAGAGAGGCAACAGGAACTTAAAAAACCACTGGTTACAACCAAAGTATGCAGATTACCATCACTGAAAGCACAACATGTCCAACCTTAAACTGATGGTTGACAGCAGCAGAAAACCACTTGAAGCACCAGCTAAGAAAAGGAAACTGAGGCCATGTCCACACTTGTACGGATATATGCCTTAAACGTACATTACTTAGTCTACACCCCCCTATCATCC
>JAPMNP010714952.1:0-10324 GCA_029874935.1 Atherina boyeri
AATTGACTTTTCAGTCTCAAAAAGACCCTTTTTTAACTATTCAATAATCGTTCCACCTATTTCTGTAAGTTGCATTCAAAAACACAATCTATTTATTTGATATTGTACAGCATTTTTTTCACTATCAGTTCTATTTGTGAGACCAATAGACTACTTCCAGTGGGAAACTATAAACCCATTGTATAAAAACACACATCAGACAGATAAAGTACTCCGTTGTGAACATAGAGTGCTTTTAGCAGTTGAGGGGCCATTTTATCTTCCTCATGAATCAGTGGACATCAAAAGGGAGTGAACATGCACAGCCAATCTTTTGACACTTTAAAAGGTAATTATGTCTTTATAGCTTGTTTTACACCTAGGAGGCTAAAAAAGGTCTGTTAATGCTGTTTTAAAGGACCATTTTATACTTATTAAGTTACCCCCATTTCTTAAGATTGTTCAATAGTCTTTGTTCATGTAAAGGTTTTGTAAAGTTTTCAAACCCACAGGCAACATAAAGGGAAGCAACTATTAAGAAGAGGTGCTTCTTCAGAGCTAACTAAAATGCTTCATTTGAGCCTCATTTTGTGTCAAGGCTTTTCTTTATTTACTTTGTGAAATCAAAAGTTATTAGCCTTTTTTTATGGAACCTGCAACAGGGTTAACTGCTCGGGGACAACCCATGATGCTCTGAGCACTACTTGCCTCGATTTCTCTTTGTCTACTTTTTACATTTAATGTATAATTATATGATTTTGTTGTTGTCATTAACTTGTGCCTGTGTTTTTTTCACAGCAGGTATCCCTGGCTTAGAGTTGTGGTGCCCACAACTCCTGTCCTGTCATCTCCACGCCCAACCGCTTGAGGCAGATGTCCAACCCTCAGCCTGGTTCTACTGGAGGTTTGTTCTTCCTGTTCAAAGGGATTTTTTTTTTCTTTTTAACTCTCACTTACCACCTTTTGCATACTGAGGATGGGGATTTGATCGTAGAGAAGAATGTGTTTACCTACACCTATATATTTATCAGTGCTGGACGTGATCTATAGTAACAACCTGTCTTCGTATTGTTCCCTTGACTTTAGTGTTATCTAATCAAGGATACATTCAAATCCTCTTCCACCCAAAGTACAAAAAAAGCTACTAAAAAAATTAAGTGAAACCTAAAATGCATTTGTTCATATCTGCAGCTTTGTCTATCTTTCCATTTGTTTTCACCCAAGACTACACATCGTGGATTTCCCAGCCAAACACTCTACAATAAATCAATCAACCGACACAGAGGGCAAGTTCAAAGCAGTTTTAATCGCATTATAAGTTTTCATACAGCCATTTACAAGTCTAAACATTTCCATTGTTAAATTGCCATTTTCATTCTTATCTTCTGCATGCAGGGTCATCATGAATTAAACAGCAAACACAGACCATGAACGCAAAGCCTATTTTCTTCTTGAAAAACCCATATAAATTATAAATCCCAGGTTAATTGCATGTAGGAGTGGAATTCATTTTCCAGACCTTTTCTTTCCTTGGGTTGAAAGAAAGGTTTCCAGAGTATTGAACAACAGTCATCTCAAGATATTTTTGCACAAAACACACAATTACAGTTCTTTCAAAGTTAATCCTTTGCACCATACAAAAGCAACTATGTTGACTTTGACTCTAGTGTTATCTGCTCCTGATCCATCAGGAAGGGTCTCAACACAAAGGCTTGCCATGCCTCATGTTGTTGGCACAGGTTCGGCCCACGTTGGCCCCCTCCAGGAGTAAATCAGAGAGTCGGTCCAGGCCAAGGCAAGTGGTGAGGGGGGTGATGAGGCCGTAGAGACCCCCTAAGATGATGCTAATGGGCCAGCCAATGCACAGGAGTACCACCAGCCATATGATGCACCAGAAACATGACCCACAACTGGCCATCCTAGTCTGGAGGAAAGAGGCAACATCTTAATATAACTGGTAATAAAATATAGACTGGCATATTTTGCAAAGCCAAATGCTTTCACTTTTGTTGAGCTGATAAACAACTATAGCAGGGCACTTGAGATTGAACATGATAGTGTATCAGATACTTCAAAAGCACACAGTGTCCATGAAGCAGCAATGCTTCTTAAGTGATGATATGAGATTATCAGATTGAGATGTGCATGCACTGTTGATGATCTGGAAGTGCTTGTCCGGATTAGGCAGTGGTTTTTCTAAAGCATGATAGGCTGGTAATTTCAAGCAATAAGCACCAGGCCCGTCCACATGTTGAGGTCAACTGACCACCAAGAGACATGGTGTTGAAGACTGGCACTAACACATTCGTCACCCTCTGATAGCAGATCAGCAGAGATCGTGCAGAACTTTGGTAATAAGCATAACTGTCAACACTGATAAGTTGCAGCCAGGAATAAATTGTGCTTCTATTCTGAGCTTGCTGCATTAATCATAATGAAAAAGTTCCACTGGGTATCCTGTGCAATATCTGTATTTTTCTTTTTGCAACCATGAAGCTTTATTTTTGCACAAAATGCTATGTGCAGAGAATAAGACTAAATCTTTTTGTTTGATGAAATCCACCAGAAAAATCTGCCCTGGGGTGCAGCCTTGAAATTAAAATAATAGAACCGACGGTTTTATGAGTGTGAAAGTGTTGTGTGCTGTCAGAGTGATTCCCTAAGCTTACTGTAGCTTTAAGACCCGGTGGTCAGATCTTTCACCCCTCCGGGCGCTGTTGCCTTGACTCTAAGTAATGTGTAATTTCCTGTTGTGACACTGCTGTCACGTAGGGTTGGGCAATAAATTACACATCCTGCACGAGAGTGTCTCATGGTGGATCCCGTGCTCTTGGTAAACGCCCTCACATTAAAAAGGAGGGGAAAAAAACAACTACTGAAACAGTTATTTTAAGGCCAAAATGCCACTGTACAACCAAAGGCAAAAATTTATTTTGTATTATTCAGAATTCAGTCTGTTTTTGTTTTTTGCTTTTATAATTTGAAAAATCGCGTAATCACCTTTTAAATTATTCAAAGTGAATAAATTTGCCAAATTTTCCTTTGAAGATCCAAAAACTACAGAAAATCAGTTGCTGATACATATATTTTTTTATCATCATTAGTCAGCAGAGAAAGAACATAGCAATAATGAGTTAACTCTTTGTACCAAGTTTTACAGCATGCTGTTAGTCTCTGTGACATATTAACCCTTAGCAAAGGTTAGAAATGAGAGCTTTGCAAAGTAGCTATTAACCTAGTGAATACCTGTCCTGTGAGTATAAAAGACATTTTCACCTTCAGCAGAGAAAAGGTTCTGGAAAAAGCGAGCGCCTGGTTTCCTTCTTGTGTGTAGCAAATCTCCAAGATCCTGCTTGAGGCTTCGAGAGATGATGAGTGTGAGCAGCAGCCACTTCCCACCAGTTAGTTCTAATTTACTACAACAAGGTACCACAGGCAGCTGAATTGTCATGAGGCCAGCTGGGAGAAAACCGAAAGTTAACAGGAAGGCTTAACGGAGGGAGGCTATTACACAATGCAGGCATTCATGTGACTCAAGAAAAAGTATGCTTGGTGTCATGAGATTTAAGTCTATGTGGTGATCTTGTGGGACATTTGGTGCACCTATGTGGAGGCTGCATTTAATTCTTGCTGATTTTTTTTGCAACATTCAATGTAAAATATGTTAGTTTTTATTTTTTTATTTTACTAACATCATCCTGCATATATCTCATGTTAGCTCTGAAAATCTTTGTCAGTAATTCATAGATGCAGCTTCAGCCAACAAAGATAATCTGTTTGATTTAACATGTCGTTCTAATCCTTTCCTCCGATACTCTAAAACACTCATGTGAACCTTTACCTTGGGTGCCCTGTACTTGGACAATAGAGAAAACCAAAAGACATTTCACGACTCCTCACTTGACTGAGTGCAAAAAAATGTGTCTCTCCACATCTATCAACACATGGTTCTCCATCAGGTCTTCAGCTGGCCCAGGCACAAGCAGCTGGGCTGCTGCTGACCTGTTCTTTCAGTACGCCCGAGGTATGATGTAACAACAACTAACCTCTGGTGCATGATAATGAATAAATTTCCAGTCTGTGTTTTGCCTGCAGGGTTGTGGACTGTGTTAACCTCTTCATTTTAATTAATGTTTGAATTACAAAGACCTACTTTACATTGGCTTTTGCATGTCTGTTTTGATGTCAACTCAATTTTTTTTTTAGATTCAATTGGTAAATCTCCTTCATAACAATGATCAAGCTGATGTAAAATACTTTGTAGCTCAGCATGTCAATTGTACTGCACAAAATATATGAATGGTAGAGGATTTAATGTTGCTGGTTGAGTGACTGTACTTCCAGAGGGTGAGTTAAAATCCCCCAGCATGCACACTGGCTCTTGGGTAAAGTGACTGACCTACAAATGCAGCTTAGTATCAGCTTGTGCTGCTGGTGTAGGTTGAGCCAATCAGATTTGAGTTGTGCTTCACACAGAGGGAAGCAGATGAATGGATGCACGTATCATGACAACGAGATTCTTACAAAGCCTTAATATGTTGACTGTGGGCTATATATTAGAGTGAGTGTGTGTGTGAAAGATACAAAGATCGGAGACACCAAGTTTAATATCTGCTCTGAGGGCAACATATAGATAAACACGCCACTGAAAATAAATGGATATAGTCAATTCTTTTTATTTTTATTTATTTCTAATAAAGTAATGACATTAGAAATGATACATTTTAGAAAAATAATGAAACAACACCATGTGGATCTCTTTTCAGTAGAAACAAATACAGGCTCAATTACATCACTAGATTTCATCTAAATGGAACCCACTTGGTCCCTCAATAGTAGTCCCACAAAGGTTCCTCTACTGCTCATGCTCCTCTGTGCTGTCCTCCCCATCACTGTCGCTGTCTCTGCCTGGATGCTCTGGCATCTTTGCGTGGCTTTCTTGATCCTGTTCTCCCTCCCTCTTGTTTGTGTCCTCTCTCTTTGGCTCAGAGCTTGCATCTCCTGCCATTTCCTGCTCCATGGGGGTTTCTTCATGAGGTTCCAGAGAGCCATCCGCTGCCTTCGCAACCTCAACATCTGTCTCGCTCTGCTGAGGAGGCAGAGCCAGTTTCTGCTGTTGCTGCTGAGAGGCCAGGACAAAATGAGAATATTCAACACAGGCGGAAATAAATGCCACCTTACTTTGACTATATGTGATTTTATACACTCAGTTGAATGATTATTAGGCATAATACATAACTTTTACCACAACTCTGCTATCAATCCGTCTTTGGCAGCTTTAATTTTGAAATAGCATTTAACTTTATGATCATTTTGAGGCTTGACAAAGAAATTTACTCCAAGACGCTTATAAAAGACTTCATCAGTTTAAGTTGAGTGCATTTAATCAAATATAATGCAAGAAATTTAGAAGAATTTTTTGCTAACATAGTTTTTTTAAAGGGTACTTTAGGAAAGTTAGTCAATGTGGTCTTTTTACTAATAATAGTTTATTTAGACAGTTAAAAGAACCACTCAAGCTTCACTTAATTAGCTTGGCTTGTGGCCTGTTAATTCTTCACACACACAACTACGTTTTTACATCTGACCTATTTAGTCTACTGCAATATAGTTCAAAAGCTGAAAATATAAAACAGTAACCACAGAAAGAGTGGAAGCTGCCAAGATTGAGAAAGTTGAACAGATGTTAGTGCACTCATAAATCTGTTTTCATCACAGGACTGAAAGCTTTAGTATCACAAATTAAACATTTGTATCTGCATTGCTGGTTTTATTACATGTCTATTTTAAGCACTCATGGTTATGAGATTTTTTCTTTACCTGTCTATAATTCTGGGAGGTCTGCATCATGTGCATGTACATATTATACACAAGGTTTGCCATCTCTGGCATGTTCTTCACAATCTGGTCAGGCTGCCCAGATGCATCTCTCTGAAGGGAAGAAGCATAACGAGAGTAAGGTAAAGATTGATTTGAAGCCAGGATGTGATATTAAAGAAATTACAATAGAAGAAATTAATTATTCTTGTCAGAGATCATTCCTCTAGGCACCATATAGAGAAGTATTGACCTAAGGTAAAATGTGTCCAGAAATCCCAATCCCTGTGCCCACTGCTACCTGCTTGTCATTTGTAAGCACATTTTTCACCCTGCAGCTATCACTGCTCGTACACTAATCAAACGAAGTTCAGGATGCAGAATCAGTTAGACATCAGTATGCAGACAGAGTCTTGCAAACTAAACTGAAGTGGGATGAGCAGAATATTCTATCTGCCGGACTGCTGCCTCGTAAATACAGGGGTGATACTCACAGAAGCCCTGTGGGCATCATGTCAGAGTCAATGAGGATAAGAGCTTTACTGCTGTACAACTCAACTGTTCTTGAAGCTTCTCAGCAGTAAAGCATCTGTTAAAAAGTTTTTGGCTCTGATGTGTTCCCTGATCGACGGTTTCCCCAAGTTTTCCTGCTAATACATCCGTTAAGCATGTACAGTGTCATACCATTTTGTAATGTTTTTACAACAGATTCCACATTAGCTTGGTTAAGCAGCCTATGACAGTTCTGTTCAAGTGTTGCCAGACAAAATCTGACTTTTAATCTGCATCTGCGTGTTAGCAGCAGGAGTTTACTGACTCGGGCTTACTGGGGGCCGCATATGTGTTCCCAAAAGAGCTGTCCCTCGTGGATATGAACACTAGAGTCAGAAGAAGTGTCAGAAGCCACGGGGTATTTTAGACACCCCTATTGCCACATAAGCCAGTCAGTGATACGGTGACCAGACAACAGCCGTGCAATGCTGGTCAGGCAGGATTTGGGAGAGTGGTTTTGTCTTTTGATCTACAGGGTTTATTTATAGCCACGCCTGTGTTTCCCAAGCTTGTAAATATCCCCTGCATATGGCTGTTAACAGACCAGGGTCATTGCATAAAACTGTAGTAAGACTTGGGACCAAGGGGAAGATTCCATTCAGAAAATAGAAGCAGGATTAGACATAGTCCAGCAGCAGTGATATAGGGGGGGATACTTAAGATGACTTGGAAAAAAAAAAAAAGAAGTGCCACATAAACACACAGATTTAATGGAAGAGAAGAGTGTAATGCGTAAAGAGACTCAAACATGGATGAGCATGTCTGCGTACAGGTTGTTCCTGGCTGTAGTACTCGTGTGTTCTGATGTGCAGCTGCAGCGGTCTGGCAGTGAGCTGGTTGAAGGCAGGAGTCAGCTCAAAGCAGTTCTGGAACAGTGACACACGGGCGAAGATGTACAGACCCAATCTGGCTCTTGACATGGCTACCACCAGACGCCTCACATCCCTGTGGAGAGACAGAAAAAAAAAGAAGAGTAAAAAAAAAAAAGAAAAAAAAAGTTGTGGTTTGGTTTGACATGACAAAAGGAGGACAAATATTCAAAAGGGACTTGAGTGGGAGGAGAGGAAAACTGTGAAATNGGAGAGGAAATCATGTGTAGGGGAAAAACAAAAACTGGGATTGCAATGAAAGGATTGAATAAAGATTGAAGAGAAAAAGACAAGTGTAGCGTAGGAGGAGGGAGGTTTAGGGACGGATAAGCAGGACTAGGTGAGTGGGACAAATATAGAGGCTCAGAAAGAAATAAAAGGAAAAGAAGGCAAAGGGCATGGATAAGTAGAACCAACAAAGAGAGGGAGAAGTGGGAGAGTAGAGGAAAGGGTAGATTTAGGTTACTTTTTTCTTGCCATCAAGGAGAATTAAGAGATTAGAGACAAAGGAGTAATTTCTCTGTGAAGAGGAGGAATCCTGCTTGGCTTGCTGTAGCAGCAAAAGTGGTCGTTTATCTACCCTGTCGAGGAATGCCACTGAGGGTCTATTTATCAGTGTAGTGTAAATATACAGAAGTCAAAAAGCTTGATAAATAAAAACCCAGAAAGCACCGAGCAGGAACATATTGCCAGCCAAATCTTAAGCTGCACTGTGAACTATGCACATTGCACACACCCACCTACTGTTCTGCATATTATTCAACATTCTACACAATAAAGAGCATTCATAGATACAAGTCTTTTTCTTCTCTAGCAACAAGAGCTGACTTTATAAATAGTATTTGGTTTGATGAGGAAGAATATGCCACATAGTTATGTTTTTGGATACATTTATAGCATATAATAACATACACAGCACATACTAAAATGCAGCTAGAAAATATAGAACGTGGATTCCACCTGAGCACATGAGATTAAGAGGATTAATCCTTGCAATATGCATGATGAGTTTCATGAATATGTAAAAAGAAAAAAAAAAAAGCTTATGTGAGCCACCATGTGGGGAATGAGAAAGTTAACATGAGCAGTAGCTAGTCTTGAGATTATTTTGAAAACTGCCGCATATTTCAGGAAAAATGGTACAAAACGGAGCTTGAAAGCAAAATATTTCCAAGGAGACAAACTACAACAGCCTACACCAATGAGCACAGGGCTGTGGAGGACATGGACCAATCATAAAGCACGATAGCCCGTGGACATGGAACTACTGAGAGACGCCCACCTGGGCTGAGCTGTGACTTGATGGGGCAAAGTGAACCAATACTATTTCTGTGTGTGTGTGTGTGTGTGTCCAGCTTTGAGTGTGTACATGTCAGAGTGTGTCTGCATCTGTGTTGCCCTGTCAACGTACATGCTCCTGTATGTGAATGTGCTTGAGTATATCAGCAGGAATGCTTCTCCTGTCAAAGCAAGGGTCAGCTCATCATATGGTCAGCTGCGTCCCCCGTGGTTGTCACGGCAGCAGATTGCCATGAGGAGAGATGCTGGATGCATTGGGTGCATGAGCAGAATTATGAGGTTAAAGACAGTGGTGCACCACAGCAATTCTGGTATGGGAAAGGAAAATAAGGAATTCCCAAAATGTATTTTTCTGAATATTTTTAGTATTTCTGGAATCTTTGCAGCAAACATTTGAAGAAATTCATAGCAGAAAATTATATAGAGGAATTAATTAATTTTGACCTTATATCACTGACAACTTACATCTCAGAGAGCCTAAACTGTAGTGAAAAAATGGATAGCTAAATAAGGATGAATCTGGATTGAGGTTAAGATATATTATTCATCAGTAGTTTTATTCCAACACTCAGCTGATTACATGTGATGAAGTTTGGCATGTTTATCAAACACAACTTTGGTCAAATTTGATTAGAATATTCTCACGGAAAATAACTAAAACTGTCCTCATTTTGACAGAAAATGGAGTATTCATGGGCTCATCAGTCATGTTATGAAGCTGAATGAAAGGGCTTTCATGTTCTGTGCTTTTTGAAGTTCTAATCGAGAACGATAGAACCTCCAATCACTTCTGAATGCATGTGCACTGAACAGATGAAACACTGAGAATTTATTTTTGGATATAATGTATTGTTTCAGTTAAAGAGAAAGAAACTGCAAGTCAGAGTTTGTTTGTGGAGAGAAGGAGGAGGGGTTACATATTTGCATTGTGTGTGTGTGATGTTGTGTGAAAAAGAGTATGTTCAGGTCTGTGTTGTTGAACTTAGATGTTTTATTCTTGAGTGTGTGAAAGTTTGTTTTTTTAAAAATTCATATATATTTAATGATTGTTTTTATTATGTAAAGCACTTTGCACTGGTTTTGTATTTAAATTATTTTATAAATTCTGTTTGATTGGGTAGGGTGTAATATCCAATTAAGGCAAGATCAGATGAATGTTAAAAAGAGGACAGCAGGCACTCTCAGCAAGATACACTACCACTTGGTTGTGGCCTATTCAGTTGTCCTAGTGACATCAAGTCATGTCTTTATCAGTGAGATGTGAAAAGAACAAAACAGAGTTAGAGGGGAGCTTGTATTTAGTGGCAAAATGAATGGCCTATTATTCGCACTGGAGTTCCAATTTTCAGGCTGTCCAATGCTCTGATAAAGCTGTGAGCAGTGCAATTCCAACAGCAGCAGCTAATGTACATCACAGCCAGAGGCCAGAATGGCATACATAAGTGCTGTAGATGAGTTTAGCTTCAACTTTCTGGGAATAGAGCCTGTGGTGTATTAAGGGTAAAGAGCTCACTGGGATCCTGTGGCAGTTGAGAAGTGAAAGGCCATTTGACCACAAATCAATTCAGTAAAATGAGGAAGAAGAAGAAGATGGGAGTCAGGAAAAGAAGGAGCAGAGAGATAAGGAGACAGAGCTACACCCCTGCAAGGGAAGATAGCTCAGCAGGGACCAATGGGAAATGGAGGCTTCTCTCAACCAGGACAAAAACTACAGTCAGCACCAGTCATGCTCCTGCCCTGAAGCACCTTTCTCCTCCCTGCATCAACATTGAGCCAGAGCTCAAACATGCTTCAACACAGCCATGTAG
>JAPMNP010714972.1:0-10231 GCA_029874935.1 Atherina boyeri
CAATTTACTGATATTTTCTATGAAATGGTAAAATGTCTCAGTTTCAAACAAAGCTTCTGTGTATCCTCAACGTAATCAAAATAGTCACAATCCTTTGCACACAGATGTCCCAGACAGAAGATGAATTGATGTCAGTCTCAAATGGATTGGTTTGTTTTTATTATATATTATATATACAAGTATTTGATGACGCAATAATGTTGCTGCCGATGTAAACGGCTGTTACGGAGCAGTATTTATGAGCCTTGTCCATTTTTTAACTGTTGTGTGTTCTGGGTGTAAATGATGGTGAGACTGTTGCAATGTCGCTTGCCCACTTGTTCGGACTTTTCGATGATATGATTTCCGAATATGATTTTGTTTTTCTCAGGAGAATGGGGGTCAACAGCAACAGGTTGCAATGGAGACTCCTGCAGAACACACGAACTACTCATACCAACACACCAAGTGAAGCTAAGGTAAGGGAGTGTTGGCTACGGTTTAAACACGATCTAATGGGCTAAATAACATTTAACCACTGTAACAAGTGGTACAACGCTTCACTCATCTAAGTCATGATGGTGTAACTCTGACTTTTAAATGCCTTTTTAGACATGGCTTTGTTCAACAGTTATTGGAAAAAAAAGTTGGTCTGCTGTACAAAATGTGAATAAAGTTCAAATGCAATGATTTGTTTATCTCATATACACATATTTTATTTACAATAGAAAATAGAAAAGCTCTCAAATGTTTAAAGTGAAGCATTTGGTTATGGCATGAAAAATAGTAGCTCATCTTTAACACGATGGCTGTAATTAATGTTAAACAAGGTTGACAGGCAGTGTTTTTTTAGACCACATGCGGTGTGTGTTTAGCTGGTTTACAGTATGATCAACTTTTGTGACTTCCAGCTCCCAGCACGGTGGGGCCGAGGGCACGAAATGAATCCAACCAATAAGGATTCATCTGGAAGAGATCTGTGCTCCATACCATCACCAAGCACCCGGACTTGAACATGGATAACAAAAAGGAACATGTGTGTGCCTGTGAGCGTGTTAGTTTGTGTGTGAGTGTGTGTGTGTGTGTGTGTGTGTGTGTGTGTGTGTGTGTGTGTGTGTGTTTATGTCTGGTTTTTGTGGGTTTTTTTGTTTTGTTTTTTGTTTGTTTTGTTTTTTTCTTAAGAAAGAGGACAACACTTAACGTCATTGGACCCTTCTGCTCACATCCTCAAGAGATGATCAACCAAAGGTGGGAATCTTCTTCAGAGAAGTTTTGATCTATTTTGATAAATGAAAAAGGAAAATAACAAAAGATGTTAAAAATATAAAATAAAAAAGGATTTAAAAAAAAAAAAATCTAGGAGAGGCGGAAAAGACACAGAGCATTATTTTTGTGCATGTGATATAACAAAATTCTTATTTTTAACAAAACATTCTGAATGTTTCAGAGTGATTCAAGGAAGAGTTCAAACACAATGTGTCTTTTTATTTTGTTTTGTAAAATATGCAAACTGTTATTTTTATTTCCTGATGTCTGTTGTTTGACATTCTACTCACGGCAGCAGCAATTTGTACAGATTTAAAACCCTTCAAACACTTTTGCTGGTCTGATGTGTGGAGTCATTCTAAGAGTGAGAGGTAAACCGTTTAAAGCTACTTCTTCCTGTAACTGCTGCACAGATTTCTATTCACGCACAGATGATAACAACATTGACTGTTTTTTTGCTTTGTTTGTTTTTTTATTTTATTTAGATCATTCTTTCATAAGAGAACAAAAGACAATCAATTATTTATATTTATATTTGAATTATAGTTCTATTTTTTCGAGTTTTTAATCATCGAAGCCTACATTTATAGAAAAGAAGTTATTTAATACTGTAGTCTATGAAGACGAGCTGAAATGGACGTAAAGATCTTTATCCCTCACAGTAATGAGCTCTAATATTGTACTCATGAAATGACTTCAGTTTTTTTTCTTTTTTTTTTTTGTTTGATGGTCAGGTGACTTTCAGTCCTGTATTTACCGTCTTTAAAAAAAAAAAGGAAAAAAGAAAAACACCAAAAATTAGACATGTTCAGACAAAAGGTAACCTCAAATTACGTCCCTGTCTACGAGAAGTGGTTTTAAGCGGTTTTGTTGTGGCAAACCATCAGGTATCATTAAGCCGAAGTCATCCTCTGTCGAAGGGATGAAGTGAACATACTTTAGAAAGAAGCTGTTAGATATTATGTGTACAAAGAGAAATGCAGTTACTAAATTAAAGTGTAGTTTAGCAAAAGCAATGAGGGAAATAAAACAGAAGACTTAAAAAAATCCCTGAGAATAGTTAGTCTGTTAGGAAAGGGAACTGTAAGTCTTTTTTTTCAGTGCTGCTGTCACCTGAGTTTGATGCTCTGTCAGTGAGTTTTAGTTTGTAGAAAGTTAAATGTCCTCTTTTTTTGTTGTTGTTGTTGTTGTCTGTCACTTGAAAATCTTTGAGCAAATTTGCCTTATTTTTGATGAATTAGTTAGATTTCGATTTTAGCTGTAGAGTTTAGCTTTTTACATAGAATAGTTGTTAGTTTTCTCTTTGAATGAATTGAGATGCTGTTTTTTTCTCGTGAACATCAAGTTTTATCTTGTTTTCCTTTCCCATGAATTTCCGTTCCAAACCTCGTTTCATCTGTCCTCCCTGACATTTTGTATGACCTATGTAGAGAGCCTTTAAGGATGGAGATATGAACCAAAAACAATTACTTCATTTAGTGCCGACTCATAAGATTCGTGTCGCTGCCGCATCGGTGTTGCGGCGCAAACAAGCTCAGCACGTCAAAATCTCGGTCAGCACATCAAGTGATGCTCATGTCAACACATTCATCCAAATATGTGGAGTTTTAATTTATACAGACACCAGAAACTGTAGATATGTAGATATTAGAAATAAAGGTTTTTACTGAGGACTGCTCACTAGACCATGAAAGTGCCATTAAAGACAATTCTTACAGCCTTTCGTGAGACAGCAAGTCTGAATGAATTTGTGAGTGATCCAAAATCCTGCAAAAACTATTTTGAGCTAAGCCTTAATGTTTTTTCTCTGGATGAACTGCCTGATTTCTCTAAGGATTGACTTTCATTTGTATATACTACGGAAATTGCAGAAGGCTTGTGTGAATGCCATCGAGCTAGTTGTCAGAACAGTCCAAGTTATTGTCGGGTTATGAGGAGCTTTTCTTCCTGCTCTGCAACCGTTTGCATTTGAATCCAGTGAGAAGCAGATAATGTCTGACTAGAGGAGGATTTTGTTTCTGTTTTGTCCTTTTTTCACATTGATTCTTTGCTGTGTGTTTCTGTTGTATATTTCTGCAACCAAAGATGTTGTAGCTGCCCGCTTTTTAGCTCTCTGTCACAGATAAAGTGCTGCTGGATAAAAAGCCTTTGTTTTGGCTTCTGATAGATTCAGAAAGAGAAAATGGCAATAAGAGGGTAAACATGCACTTAAAATTCCACATTATATGACTACAGTGTCAGGTTTAGAGAGGAGTACATATATCAAAGTGCATGCAAGCAGACTCAGCAGATGTGCAGGAGGAACACGGAGCGCAGCGTTTGTCTTTGTCGCGTCAAAGATGAGAGTTTTCAGACGAGAGCTATTTTTGTAAATAGCCTTTCCTTCCTTCCATTTGCTATTTTCACCATTTTGTTTGTTTCCTCTTGTGTTTTCTTGATTTTTTTTTTGTATGATTTATAACTTGTCCACATAACACAGTGACTATCAAGTTTTTAGTTACAGCTCACCATGAAGGAAATGTCCAGAGAAATTATATTCCATGTATTAGCCATCACTTTTAATACAAAAACAAGGTTTTGGAACTATGAAATGACCATATGTTACAATACAGTGTTTATTTATTTTTATTTTTTATTTTTTTTACAGCAGAGATACAGTTGGAGAAACTCATGTTTCTAAATGAACTGACATTTTAATGACATAAGGATTAAATAAACATTAAGAGTGATAGTGTACTTTGTAGAAAGTACAGTGTTTGAAAATTGAAAGAATTCCTTGCACTTACTATTCCATGTTGATTTGAAAGTACATTTTATGTCCATCCAACCGTCAATTTGATGGCTTGTTTCATAGTTTCAAATAGTTTTGCTGCTACAACAGGATTTCCAAACAGGTGGTTCTTTATGGTCCAATTTGGGTTTTTACATTGTTTTTTTTTTGTCTTGCATTTGAATTTGGCCGATAAAAGTACCACCGTTTTGTTTGAAAGAGTAATTTACTATCTTGTAAAGGTAGTAAAAGGTATACTGTTATTTTGCTGTGGACAGTTAGAGATCCAGTGTGTTGGATGTAGTGACATCTAGTGGCAAAAATGGCAAATAACACCTTCCAGAAGCAGCCAGAATATTTCCACTGTAGAACAAGTGTTTGTTTTGCCCCTTCTGGGCTACTATAGTAGCACGGTGCTGCAACATGTACAACCCACACTGAATTTAAGTAACACCAGAGAAAAATTTAATGCTTATTATTTGCATTTCTGCCAAAATGTCGCTAAATGCTACACATTTGAACAACTGAACTCAGAAAAGCAGTTGAAAGATGCCATTTCTGAAAACTTAACACTATATATGAACCAAGATTGTGTGAAACAGAAGCACTGTGAAAATTCAATGGGCTCATCTGACTACCTGCTTGTGAACAGTTTTCTTATTTATACAACAACTCATTTTGTACAGTTTTGTTAGAGGAAAGAGGTTTTGATATTTGTTTTTTTTGCAAATGCCACTTGGCTACTTTTGTCTTCCTGTGCCAGAGTTGCTAAATTGTCTGTAACTTGTGTTTTTTATTGATTGAGATAAGATTTTACTTCTTCCTTGGTTTTTCTCTTTGAATTTGAAAATGTCGTCTTTGTTTTTCTTTTTTTTTAATAAAAGCCTTGTTTCAATGTTTTGGTGAACTGTGTTTGTTTTTCTTATGGTTCTAGATGTAAGCCAAAACTGAGTCATCAGTCTGTCACCTGTCCACTTTTCAAATCCATTTATGCCATCTTACTGTTGTATTTTGTTTGCCATTTCTACGTAGTTTAAGCTCTTTGTGTATTTATGCCCTAATTGAAGCATGAAATGGGTGTGGTGTTAAACCTAAGACAAAATATAAATCCACTCTACATGGCACTGATGACCAAAAGCAATATTCATAGTAAAAAACTGCACATGATTTCACTAACCATGAATTGTACCTTTTTAAAAAGAAAAACCCAATATATTATAACATGTGGAAGCTTTAGTTTAGTAAATTGATAGTTCTCTAATATGTTTAGTCAACATTTCTCATTCATGTATCGTCATATTTAGTTTGTTTTGCTCAGCTATATTTGAGGCTTCTATGTTTTCTCATTTAAAATCAGATTAATTCAACCATGGTTCAATAACCTGACATGGAAATGTGTTTCATGAGTCACTTTAATCGTAGCATACAAATTAAACATACAGAGGCTCTGTCTTTTGAAAAGAATATTAGCAATCCAATGTCTTGATTTGCTAGACACAAAAACTTTCTATTGCACAGACTACTTGATAATTTTCTTTTGCACCTTAAAGGCCACAATCAATTCACAATATCAATTTAAACAGTTACTTCTCGTTACTTAAAAAGTGCAGTATTTTTTCCCTCACTGTACTTACTGTATTTTCCCTTTCTGACAGATGTTTGTTCACTTTAAGACCATTTAAATACCCAAGTTCAGGTTACATGCATTGTCACAAATCCAGATTGAAATGTCACTTAAAACAAAAAGCGCATTTAAAAAAAACGGGTATAAAAGTTTGTCTATACAGCCTACTGCTAGCAAGACAAGTGTTAAAACAAACTCAACCCTGCTGAGCTTGAAAGTATAGATTTCCTGAAATCTGTCATAGGCTCGTTGATGGATAAAACAGTAATGCAGTGAAGCTGTTCTTTCCCAATTCTGTTTATGAATGCTTATAACTGCCTTGTAACTGCCTTGTAACTTTTTAAACACACGGAGGATGGTGGGGTCACAGTGGACCCCCAGAGTATCGCACAAATATCTAAACAAGGATGACCAGAAGGCAGTGAACAAATACAGAACAGTATTAGTCAGGTGAGGGCACAGTGATAAAACCAGCAGCAGGACTGTTAAATGGGACTACATTAAAGAGGAAATGGATCCAAAAAACAGATAGCCCTCACATGTTCTTGTGCTGAATAAATCCCAGCTCGCTGTTCAAAAAAAGAGTTCTAAAAGTGCAGCTGAGCATGTTTCACTCGCGGCCTCCTCCAATGATCTGCAGCAGGAAGCTGAACAGGTAGATTATGTCCAGGTAGAGACTGAGGGTGGCAAAAATATATTCCTCTGGACTTATAGCATAGCGCTTGTTCCCTAAAAGCAGCTGAGTGTCGAAAGCCAAGAACTGTAGAAGAGAAGAACAAATTAGTTTAGAAAACTTAGATAACATTGATTTTATGTTGAAGAATCTGGTCCTTACCAAAGTAAAGAGGATGGCTCCTATCACGGCATAAATGGCATGTAACCAGGGGACCTGTCGTGTCCGATAAAAAGCATTACAAAACACTTAAGAAGGATAGCAGCATGCTAATTTAAGCAAAACAGAGCAGTGCAAGATTATCTGACAGGTTAATCTCCTCTCATTGGTGCATGGCTGAACTCAGCCAGCAGCACTGAGGCAATAAGCAGCAACTGTTGTTTAACACCTTCTAGAAGTGAAGGAACGTGATAGATGGTCCTAGAACGACAGAGGGAGGGGAACTTACGTATCCGAAAGGGACCACAATGGAGATGGTGATGGCACAGAGAAGCATGACCATGCACAAAGAAAACAGGACACCCTGGCATGAGGTCACGTCAATCTGTAAAAGAAAAATTAGGAGATATATTTCATGGAAGTCCCGCTGGTTGTGTTGTTTGAACGGAGTTTAAGGCAATTGTTCTCACCTTGCTCTGGAAGCTGAAGACGGTGACAGAAAAACACACCATGGCAGTAATTCCCAGACACAGCATCACTGACTTGGTGTTGTAAAAGCTGCAGAAAGCACAAAAACATGCATGTGTATGAGTTTGAGTTTGGAAAGTGGCGTCAATAAGCACTTCCTAACATCCTTGAAAATATTTACCTTGACACAAACCCCATCATGAAGGCCATGCTCAGAGTCTGTGAGAAAACGGCAAAAGATGTACTTTTAAAGTTAGATAAATGCTGAGTAAAGACAGAAATGTGGTTTAAGGTAGAGTGTTGTAATTTGTACTTACAAAGAGAACTAACAGAATGACGTTCCAGGGAAACTGCCTCCTGTTTAGGGTAGGAAATAACATAAACTTGTCATAACCCCCATTTAACTGAGTTTAAATTAAACCAACCTTCACCGTGACATAATGAATTTCAGCATTTTAAAAGTATGGCGGAGGATGTTTTATTTCCGGGTGGATCATCAAGATGATTGGTTTTATGAAATACTGTCATACGTGCTCTTTCCTAGGATAGTTTTCACTTTCTGTGCATGCACACTTTCAAAAAGTGTCTTTGAAGTGTATGAGAAGAAGAGAAAGGCCTCAGAAGAGAGAAACAAGACCAGTGTTGCCCATGCACATTTTTTTTTTTTTAAAGTGGAGAGGGCAGTTCTTTCCTGAATTTCAGGAAAATCTTCCGCCATACCTTTAAATTAATACACTCCAAAAACCTTACCTCAAGTCTCCACAACAGGACAGCGCAATGTAGGTGGCAAAAAACATCATACTGTAAGAAAAAGAGACGACTTAATAGATATCATGTGAATTAAAAAGGATGACAAGTAATGTTATGATGTGATGATGTGCTCATACTTACTAAGATGCCAAATATAAGCTGGGATGAGTCTGAATGTAAAATCTCACAGGTGCGCTGGAAGAAGCAGGACTTTGATTAGATACAGATCAACTAAAGTGGTCAAACATGAACTTTACAAGTTGCAGCAGTGAAAATATGAGAGCTTTTACCAAAATGTGAAGAGACAAACAATTCCGACAGTGACTAACAGCTGAGTCATGAGAATGGCGTAAACCTGCAAGTGGACACACACTGTTACTGTCGTGGAGAGATCACTGTGTCACTGATGTGATTTGCTTTATAAGTCAGTTTTCAGTATACCTTCCTGATGAAAGTCCGTCTGATGTTCTTGTCGTCCCAGGCAAACTGGGCCTCCATCTCTTCATAGCCTGAAAACGGGAAAGAAATGTGAGAGCCTGATCTTCATAAAATTGTGCTTTTTAAGCACGTATCGTATGACTTTCAGTAACATCATCATACTGAAAAAAAAGTGAATGTATATTTTAAGGGAGCCCTACATGTTTAAAATTTGGGGACAAAAAGCCAGTGTTCATGCACGCATGTTGCTTCTCACCTGCTGTTGCCTCCTGATAGCTCGGCGGCTCATTGTCATTGTCGATCTGCTGGGATAAAATGTCAGAGTGAGACAATTAGAATATTCAAAGTCACCTGTATGAGGAAGTGTCGCTGCTTGTAGTATTAGAAATCATATCTACTCAAGTATCAATAAATGTCCTTTTTTTACATTTGAAACAGTTACACTTTTCCATGTCAGCAGCCAGTTTTGTCTATAAAACAGATTTGACTACAGAGCTCTTGTTTGATTAGTTCAAAGGATTACGATGGCTTCTATAGCCAGCACAGATAGCACAGGGAAAAGCACCGGTGCTGCTTTTATAGAAATTAAAAATCCTGAAACGTCATTTGTTGTCATTGATTGATGTTTGCTTTGACATACATGACCTTTCATCACAATACTGGCAAAGCTTTATGATTTGAACACCTTCATACAGACACAGATTGGGGGAAAAAACAAAACAAAGACGGCACATTTGATGGATTTAATTCAATAGGAGAACCAAGATTTTGTTCACCTGTAGACTATCTATACAGCAGGAAAATTAAAAACATACCTTTCCCTTTTTCATGATTTCCCCTTTTTGCTCCGTTTTGATGCTGATGTTGAGGAAGACTGCTGCGAGGCCCCTGGGGAGAGTGTATTTCTGCTATGAAGTTCCTTTCAATCCAAAATCAGTGATTGTCTCAGCCCTGCTTCTGTATTTAATGTGGTTTGTGTGGCTCCAAAACACACTGAGAGTGTGAGCAAAGACGTTGTTTGTAGAGTAGTTGTTGCTCTGAATTTGTGTGCACTGTGCGGATTACAAGGGAGCTTTATAGGTTTCCATTTGGTTAATCTCTCTCTAACCCTGATCCCACAACCCCCCCATACTCAGTCTAATGAGGTCGCTCTAGCAAAGCCCAGGTAGCCAGATCGTACCATTTCTTTCCACAAAGAGGGGTGTCATTTTGTGTTTCCATTCAGTGGCACAGAGCTTCTTATCAGTTACAGAGCACTTAATCATTCTACTGCTCTCCAGACAAACTGAAAAGACTTACACTGCTGAATTACACATGCGTTATTTAACAACTTTTATCCACTTTGGGGCAAAATGAGGGCAAAAATTCCAGTGGTTTAGGTCAGCATATGAATTTCCTACAGTAGATTTGAATTAATTTGATTATATGTAATAAAAGTTCATGTGATTTTGTAGTTATAAACCTCAAACTGTTTCCTGCATTCTGTCTCTCAGCAGCTAAAAAAAGAGAAACACATCGCCATCTCACAGTTTACCATTCTTAACAATCATGAAGCAACTAATGTAAAAAAAAAAACAACTTATATTTACTGACCCAGTCCTATCACTTTAAAATCAATCACTCTCACTCATGTGTCACTTTTTTTCTTGTTATTTGTACAAATAGCGCATTATTACCCTTTTTTTTGTGCCAAATACAGGAAACAATGTCTAGTCTCTTTCTAGAAGGTAGTTTAGGTAAACATATGACATCATGTTTTTATGTAACAGATTGCTTTAGTAACAGGCATTTAGACTAATCAGCAGACGTTAAGACAATTATGGAGTACACAGAGAGAGATTTACCAGAAAGGAATCTCCTTCGACCTATTGCTCTTCCTATTTGAAATGTTGTCTACTTTACCAAGTGCCAAAACCAAAACGAGGCCTTTGTGGAAGTGTGCTACAAAATAACCTAATATTTGTTATACTGTTGTTTTAAAGGCACTGTATGTAAGATTCTGGTCGAAACTGATACTGCAATCATGTAAAACCGTGGCCTGTGTAAGAAATTGCTAAAAATGGCCAAAATAGGTCAACAAAAATATACACAGAAGTTCTGGATA
>JAPMNP010714975.1:0-11883 GCA_029874935.1 Atherina boyeri
CACACACACACACACACACACACACACACACACACACATGCATATACATTCATTCATCATTTGTCAAGACAGATCAGTTAGACATATTAATTTTTAAGAGGTTTTTATGATTGTGTCAACATAATCCACCCACTAGCTGTACATTTATGATAAAAAGAACTACTAATGGTCTATAATGTTTAGTCACACCAATGAAAGACTGAATTAATGTCCCCTCAAACTGAAACTTACACCAGAAGTTTCCTGATGCTGCAAGGAAGAAAACAGTATCTGTGTGAGGATCCTTAACTTGCTTGTGATATAAATGTTGTTACTGAATGGCTCTCTTGAGATAATGTGTTAGAAACCAAGGGTAGAAAATCAGTAGCCTGGAAAATGAATAAAACATTGACCTTTCCTAAAGGTAATCAGAAATTTGTTATCTTCAACACATATTAAGACTGCTAGGAATATTTGAAACCCAAATGTTCTTAGAAGTTAAGAACCCACTACAGCACCATATCATCACTCTTCATAAACTTCAAGTGCATCACTTTCATTCAGTTGGGTCCTTTTGACTAACCATCACAAAAAGAAATATACTGGTGCCTGTGTAAAGACCGTGGGACTCTAAAGTGGAGAATTGAAGATGTGATGGAATAATTAGTTAGTGTCTCTGACACAAAAAATGGATACCTCCATTGTATGAGTCTTAGCAATGAGATGAAAAGAATGTCAACCTATTTTTAAATGTCACTGTCTCTTTTTGTTCTGAATCCCTGCTCTACTTTGTGCCACAGATCTAAACTGGGTCAACATCACATGTGGTGCCCCGGTGGGCTCTGCACTGTGTGTACACGTGAGTGTGCATACATGTAAGCATGTTTATGAATGCTGCAAGCCATGGCCGTGTGCATCTTAGCATATAGACCTACACTTGGGAGGTGGTGTCACAATTTGTCATCAGTGACTCGAAAAGATTGTTAAACAATTATGAATGAGCTTTTTTCCTCACATAATCATTGTCTGTCATCTCCAATTAGAAGTGAGAATTTATTACCTTTAAATGGCTTAAGTCTGTGACTGTACTCATTATTAAAGGAAGGGAGCTCGATGTAGGCATGGGTATATGTGGTGTATATTGTGTTCGTGCTTTGCCATTGTAAGCTGTACTACAACAGTGAGACAGGGGTTGCCCTGCTGGAGCTTTCAGATTAATAGACACTGATAATAACATACACAACTCACAGTGCGTCTGTCCTTAATGAAGATGGATCTAGCTGGGCCTGGCGGTACACAGGCTCATGGGGTGGCAGCTTGCCAGTCACAGCCAAGTGACATCTGGGAACAGCTCAGTGTAAAGGGTGGGAGGGAGCTTCACTGGAGAGTACAATTTCATAACATTATCATGTTATATCATAATCCATTGTTGGTGGCTCATAAGATTAATGCCAGACCAGGCAGTTATCACTCTTGTTGTATAGACGTAATGGTCATAGTGAATTATTCATTTCATTTCATTGATTTGCGACGCAACTCATGCTGACAAATATGACAGCGCAGGTTGACTAATATAGCGTGCATCTAATCTGATTAAGGTTGAGGAATAGGGGAACTCAAAGGGGGAATGGGAATGAAAAAAAAAGAAGACAAGAAACACCACAAAATCCTTATTTTGAAAAAAAGAAAATTAGGCCGCGTCACCTCTGAGAAAATGACATTGAATAAATGGAAGATTTTTCCACTGGATAGAAAATGGTTAAGGGATGGTTGCTGAGTTGGGTCAAAGGTTTTATTCCTGTAAGATATTAGAGCTCATTAGAGAAGGTCTGCAACCAGTATTTGTGTGAGAAGACAGGTGGGTGCTAAGGTCACTTCCTCTGGCAGCTGTGGCAGGCATCACAGGGCAAGCATTGATGGGTGGTGGCATTGCCCTCTGTTGCATCAGTAATAATGAACAGCGACAGGCTCTCCACAGCCACAATAAATCACAGGGCCACACTGGAGATCCTCTAGACCAGGCTGGGGAGCTTGCTATCTCTGCTGCATGGATGCAGTGCTGACAAATACTTATTGGTTTGCTGGCTGGGCAGACTATTTCTATCACTCATTCACTCTTATCATACTGTATGCAGTCAACCACCTTTTAGATACCCATGCACTCTGGTTAGCGTGCATAGCTGTCACTCAGGAGTTCGGGGCTCTTCACTGGCTGCTTTATAGGCATTGCAACTTTTTTTGTTGTTGAGAACTACTGTTTCAAAAATATTAATGATAGTTAAAGAGTAGACTCTAGAGATGAGGAGGTGTGTGGGTTGGGGTTTATGGAGAGCTACATCCAAGGGGTGGATTCTGAAGCTGGAAAAACTGTGAGTGTCTACTGTATTGAATGAAGTAAGAGTGTCTCTTTCTGTCTCTGCCCAGCTCACGTTGCCTTTACCTCTTCGGCAGCTACAGCCCTGTTTGATATCCTTTCATTGGGTTCTGCCGCTCTGCAGATTCCCTCATCTCATTTGCATTCCCTTAAAGCACACTTCCATTAAAGTCTCCCTCTCTTTTTTGTCTCCTTCCTCTTTCCTTCTGTTTCTTCAAATAGGTCTTTTTTTCCCTGGGTTGCTCTTTTGGAGGGAGCCTTATTCCCTGTTGGCTACACAGCCTATCCCTGCTCTCCCTGAGTCAGTAATCAAACACATCGGCCCTAATACACAGGCCATTACAAGAGCTCTGATGTTCCATCTGCACAGAGACGGCACAATGGTGTCATTATATAAACAGCCTTGCTGCTGCAGCCAGCAAAATACTACCACACCAAGAGCTCCGGCCTTAACCGACCCACCCAAGTAAATGGAGAAATGTTGGGATGATCTGACCGGATTGTGCTTGTGTAGTTTTGCAAGCTTTACAATGTTACTGTATACAGGCTGAATGACTCCTTAAGTGTTAACATTACAGTATGATATCAGTTCTCAGTTGTGCTGTTACCTTGTGGGCTGTTGAGCATCAATGCAAATGTAATAGAATCAGGTTGTTGTGAAGGAATAATATCTAATGCTATTATGTTGTCTTTGCTAGCGAAAAAAAGGATTAGGGAGATTAGAGATAGGTCTTATTGGAGGATAACAATGAAGGGGTTGGGAGAGCAGCAGTTCATCCAAGGTTGAATCCAATATTTTTCTGGAGTAACAATAATTTTTGTGCAGCTATTAAGTGTTCCCAGTTGTAGGTTTTTGACACTGCAAATGATAATAAAAAGAATAATTGAAAAAAAATATTCAATCTTTTTTCTATCTCTTTTAGATCTGTGACTGAAATAAACTATTTCTCATTATCCCATTATCAGATGGATGTGATTGATCTGATTCATACTCTCTATTAATGTGCTATTTTGAGACACAACACACAGTTGACTGTAAGTCAACACTATGGCTAATTTGAATTATGAAATCATCAAAAGTGACTGTCATACCTCGGCATCCTAGAAAGCAGGTTTGATAGTAAATATGCAGCCTCCCACTCAGCAAAGCTTGGCTACCGATGGCGATGGTAATGAAACTTCATGGTATGTCAGCTACATTTCAAAAGGAAAAGTAGGATAATTATATTCACTTTTGCAAGTGATTACTTTTATGGAGGTGAAGAAGTAATTAATGTAGTCTATCTCATCCTCATTTATTGTTACACTTCCTTGTATTGCTCCCTCTTGCCTAACTCAAGATAGTACAAAAAGAGTATCAAGTGTGACAAAGCTTCAGCACCGATGAGTCAGAGGGAAAATTACTTAGAGGCCCCCAGGCGAAGCATAGGTTTCTCTCATTCTCTGCAGTTTCATCATACTCTACACACAATACTACATAGCTATCCCTGACTGAGTCTAGTAATACTTTCCTCTGAAATAAAAATGCCTTTCAAACATGACCGAATGAAAAAAAAACTCCTATTTTCTATTTATTCCAATTCAAGTGCAAGTCTGTTTGAAATGAAATTTTACTTGATTGCAAATATCTAATACGGCAGTTTGCATCACTTTCTGATTTGTAAGTGAATGATTGCCATTCAGTTTTGCATGCTTGACTGTGTCTGCTGCTTGGAGGCAATCATTTCCTTCGTAGCGGGAGCTTTGCTAGTGAACCAACTATTTGTTGTTGAAACATCTGAGGCATAAACATCAATCCTAATAGCACTGGAAATGCTGGTGCTTCATCATGAGATGCAAAGACTCCCCATTGCATGAAGAAACTGACCGTCATAATTTATTACTGTCAAATATTTGAATCAATCATGAGTGTTTTCCCAACTGAATAAATTTCTGTTTGTGTTTTCCTGCTCCATGCATTGCCCCTCACTGCCTGGCATGATTTTCATTTAGTCTTTCAGCATATTTTTTTTTCCAAATGTAAGCTACTGAAATGCTAATTGAGTTGTTAGCATTTTTTCCAAAACATTTTATTGAGGTAAAACATTTTTGGGACTTTCTTTGTAGAAATTTCCTTTTAAAGTGTTGCAGTATTAGTACAATCATCACTACACACTGACTGAGTCGACTCACACTTAGCATCTCACCCTCCCATATCAACTTCACTGTGGAGTGGGAATAAAAGAAGTGTTAGCCTGAAGCTGTTGCAGCTCTGAGAGTTGCACCAGCTTTTCTAATTATGCAGAAAAAACTGTCTATGTAAACTCTTTGTTCTCTAGTCTTTTGATTCTAGTTGGGTAATGCTCCAAAATGCCTCTTTCTTCAGCACTGAAATTATTTGATTGATATGGGTTAGCATGAATGCTTCTTGTGACAGATACACACAGCCTTTATCAGTACCCTCCACCCCGCGTGAAAACGACTTGTGACACCCTGTTCTTGATGAGCACTTCTGCCAAAGCAAACAGATCCTAATGATCATGGTGATTATCGTAATGATCCAATGGAAAAGGATAATGAGGTTATTTGCTTTGGATCAAGGCAGCCTGTAAATGAATAGCTAAAGTGAACTGTGGCATTTGAAACACGATGACAGAGCTGTGTACTTGATTGTTATCCTGCTGCTATTCTATTTAGACAGCCACGCTTTTATTTGTGTTGGTACAACTGACCATCATTTGCCTATCTGCCACCCCCTCCCCGCCTGCTTTCCTCACCTTTTCACCGGTGCTGTGAAATTGCTGTTCCATTTTCCCATTTTGCGGGCTCCGTTCTCATAGGGATATGACGCTCTGCTCTATTAGAAAAGAAACAGTGATGATAATAATAGTGGATGTGATCAGTGCAAAAGGTCAGTCTCTGGCCTCAGGCATCTAACATCCTCCAGTAAGGAGAGCACGAAGGGTGAAGACACCCATCTCACACCCCCTAAAGACTCTTAACCTTCCTCCACCCAGAGGCAGACTGACTCATGGGCAAAATAAGAAGAAATGCTTTCTCCTTTGCCTTCCCTTCCTGTTTTTTTTTAAACTTTTCTTTTGCTGTTCCAACATTGCTATTTTTAGCATTGTTTCCTCACATTCTTGTCTACATACAAAGAATATCCAACACTTCCAATGCTTTTGTTGTTACTTGCAGACTTTGCTTCTCTTGTTCCTTCTTATTTAGTTACTCTGGCTGTGTGCACTTCCCCTTTTGTTTCCCATTTCTTTATCTTCTCATTCCTTTGTTTTATCCCTCCTTTTGGTCTTCCTTTCCTTTCCTTGTCCTTCCACTCATCCTTCCTTCCTTCATTCCTTATGTTTTCACTTCGTACCTCACCGAAATTGAATGTTGTGTAATTCTAGCTTGCTTTTTTGTCAAAAAACGGAATCAATTTGTCCACCATGCACTTTGTTTTCCTCCCCTTCAATTCCCAGCCTGCCTTTCTTCTCTTGTCTTTTTCCTGCGTCCTCATCATCTTCGGAGGTTGCATGAGAGCTGTTGTTGAAAAGTACAGACAGAAGAATAGTCACAAGAAATAGGAATGAAAAAAATAGAATTTTTTTTCTCTAAAAGTTATCTAAATCTTTTTTTGACCACTTGTAATGGAGTGGGGTCAGATGGAAAGAATAAGTTAGTGAAGAGGAAAGGCCTGACAATCAATTGGAGCCTCTCAAATGACTCAAATTAAAATATAAGCTGCATTATTGTAGCCAGAGTGTGAGTGTTTTAAGCATATTACATAAATAAATTCTGATGTGAAGATCAGCTGCTGCACTCTGCTTTGTTCTGCTTGCCTTCTCTCTACTTATTTGCTATTTACCATCTGCATCCCTCTCTTTCTGCTTTGCTTGTACGCTACGGCTTCCAACATTCTAATCCATGCAGCGACACTCAGGCAGGTCGTGGACTGTGGGCTGGCATAGCCACTGGGGAGGAGGTTAAATATCAGAAAAGGTCATAAAGAGGAGGGGCTGCAGAGATCTAGGGAAAGCCAAATAAGGGGTGATGATGAAGAGAGGGGGGTGAAACCATCCAGTTACTAAAGACTTGCCATATTTGCAAACTGGGAATGGAAACTCGGCTATGACTGCAAATATGTTAGGATGAAGGGATAGAAAGAATACAAAATGAAGCAACTGAAATACAACCAAATTATTGTTTTGTTTTTATTCAAATTTATAGTTAAAACAAAAATTACAGTTATATATTTTTCCATAGATATTTTCATGGTTCCATTTACTCTGTAAGAGAACATTGCATAGTGCAAAAATACTTACTTCAGCATCTTTAACCTGTTCATCTATGAATTATTAAAGCAACTTACTGAGATTTTATTTCAAGCCTGCTTTACACATGCAGATGAATGTAATTTGAGATTAATTTCTTGCCCAAAGACAATTTGAAATGTGGTCTTAATTCACAGTAAACAACATCACCATGTAACATATTTGTGTTCAACTTTACATTCCGTACAGTGCTAAAAAACAAACAAATACATCTGTAGAACATTTTCTATTCTATTTCTACTTGGATTTACAATGCAGCCTTTCATTGTATCAATACAAGTAGAGAAAGTGATCATAAAAAAGAAAGAAATGTCTTTGGTATTTTGGACTTACACCAAAAAAAATCTTTTCTTAATGATAACTGAATGACTACAATGTGGGGGATACCATGAATAAGTGAATTTATTATTTAAAAAAACAAACAATATTAAGGTTTTGGTTCCTTACCAGGATTATATCATTAAACAAGTAAGCTCCCACAGTGCTTTTGTGGGTCAGCCTAAAATGTGAGAGTACATGCAAAGGGATTGAAAAGTACAACAAAAGCTCTCTATACATTAGTTTCACAGTTTCTGTCTAACAATACGTGAACATACTTTGACAACCTTATGCCCTCCTGCAGTATAATTATATACTGTAAAGGGACACAGCTAGCAACCCCACATCCACACACAATTCACCCCCTCCACACAGATGCAGACCAATCTGTCTGTTTCATCAGCAAGCTCAGCAGGAGGAGTATTAGTTATAACAATACCGTCTCTTCTGTTTTCTGTTTTTCAGCCCCTGCAGGCTCTGCTGTCAAAGAATCCAAACTCAAGCTCCAGAATGTGATTTATGTCATTAGGCAAATGAGTTGTGTGAGCCCTACAGCACTGCTGACTGAGTTGCCACTTTTCACTGTCTTGATTTGTATATGCGCTTGTGCCTGTAACACACACATAAACACACATGGAAGGCATGTTTCTTTCACATGGATATAGCTCTGTTAACAGCTTCCAAACATATGTAGCATGTCTGATTCAATCAGGCATCCAAATAGTTTAAAGTGATGAGCTGGTAGTGTCAACAGCTGTTTCAATGCCATCTTGCACAAAATGGCCTCAGATCTGCTGTATAATCTCACTTTCTCACCACAGGGGGAGCCGCTCTTTTCTCCTCCCTCCTGACTATACCATACCAGTTGTGCCAGTTGTGCCACTTTTTTCTTTGCTGTGCAGAATTTTAAACACAGTTTGCGTTGATAGATGCAGAAAAAGTCTGCATCCTCACTTGGAGAGATGACAAAAAAAAAAGCCTATTTCTATTTACATCATCACATTAAAATTCATGATTCATTTACCTCTGTGTGTTCTCTAATTTGTCTGCCTGCAGGATCACCCTGAGGGAGGGTGTAAGCTGAGGAAAGTGCCACCTCACTCACCTGTGCCTGCTGACCACCTCTAGGTTTTAGCACCATCTACCCTCCGCTCAGCCTCAAACATGGCTCTTGCTGTCTGGATCTTCTTCACCTGTGCTGTGACTCTCAGCAACATCGCCCCATCCTCACAGGGTAGGTTATATATCAAAACTTAGATTACATATATTGGGCCTCTTTTTATCTGCTTTTATCATGAGTCTTTGTTGCATTTATTCATTCTTCGTGTACATAACTTCCACAATATTGTATTGATCCACTGAGCTAGCTTATAATGTTGCGCATAAACTCCTGTTAGTTTCACTGGTCCCTGCCGCTGGTCTGACCGGGTTATTGCAAATGAGGATGTAATATTTATAATGTTATCTATGTGGTGAAGGTTGTAAGTATCTTGCCTTGCTGACCAGGCTAGAAATGTTGCACTTGATTAAGCTAAACGCCTCTTGCAGGAGACAGAGTGTGTGAGCGAGGTGGAAAGTACATGTGAGAATGTCGATAAAATTTCATGTCATCTTGATGCTAGTTGGAGCGTGGCAAGAGAATAAGGGGGAATCCGTGCATGTAATGGTGCCATATGTGTGACCTCTTTGAATGTGCCATGTACCATAAGATATTGCATTTTGTGTTTGTGTGTGCTGGCTGCTGTAAGCCTGGCAGCAGGTGACCTGGTTGGACTGAAGTGATGCTGGAGGGCGTGTATATGTGGAAGATGTGTATGAGGAGACGGAGCAGAGATTGCAGGGAGGGGGGAAAGGAGGGGCTGTTAGATATCCTGCTAGTGGCCTGCCACACAGATAGCAGCACACCATCTGCTGTATGCTCTCAGTCAACTGTGTGCCAACAAGCTGCTGGGTGATGGACAGCTAGGATAAGGAGGAGGAGCCTCAGTAAGACATGGTCACCACAGGGAGTGGCTAGTGATGACAAAGGAGGAGTTAGAGCATATACAGGAAAGACAACAATATTAAAATGGGTTTGTTATAACTTGTCTCCATGTCAGCTGTTGCATTCCCTCAGTGAAAGTTTTGATTTGCAAGGTGTGTTTCTAATTTGAGAATGCTGTATTTTCCATTCTAATTTGGCTGCTTTCATAACATTTGATTTGCGTACATTCTGTTCCACATATTTGGCCTCTTGGCATAATGTTGCTTTGTGTTTGCATGTGTGTGGGTGTCTATATTTTTATAAAGATAAGCCTCCAGCTGTCTGTTTGACCTGGCATTATTAATAATGCATTAATAATCAATTGACTGCTTTCTGTGTTTAGCTCCAAAGCACAGGCAAAGCATTTGGTTTGATGAATTTTTCTTTTCTTCTTTTTGCAAATGCACACTGACACATGCTTATGCACACCCACACTGTTCTGTGTTCATAGTTTTGGCAACCGAAGTTTGGCAAAAAATCATTCTCTCTATTGTAATGTGACCAAAGGAACAGGAGAGAAAAAGGAAAGAGAGCCAGAGAATTAGATCCTAAAGGAAGGGAGCGGGGTTTTGATGTGATGAGAGCTGCGGAAGTCAGTCTCATACTAATCAAAGCTCATTTGGAAGCCTACATGAGCATCACACATGGTTTCACTCTCTAATGTGTACTCCTGCTCACCCTCAGTGTGCCGACTAATCTGCTATGCTTTAACCTCACTCTGCTCCTGGCTGCACATTCTAATATTTACCCCTCACTCTCATACATTTATCCTCCTCTTGAAGCAGCGCTTTAGTGCAAATGTTCCTAACCAGCATGAGCTCAGTACACATATTTTTTTTCTGCTTTTTCTGACTAAACTCAGTTCATATGGTAATTGTCCCCTTAAATCACGGTGTCCTTTTTTTTCTTCCTAAACTCTGATAGTATCATGAAGCAAACACAGTACATTAAGTTTTGACTAATTCCCTCCACCCATGTTCTGGTAAACCATAACAGATTGACATGCACCGCTCTTCATACACAGTGCTGTTGATCTGAAAGCCCATTAGGCTTGGTTAATGTGGCTGGCGTTGCAGGCAGCTGTGCTGTACGTGATGAAGCCCTGACACAGAACTTTCATTTAGCAAAGCGAAAGCATTGGTGTGTGCATGAGTGTTTGTATTTATGTGCAATAGTGGTGGCAGCCAGACCATTACAAGGCTATTTGTAGGTCTTTCCTTTCAGTCTGCAAATGATGAATTTGCAAATATTAGAATTCTTGCATATGTGCATGTATGTGCAGGTGTTTTAGTGCAATGCACAACTCAAGAGGTTTTGTGGGTCTAGGTGTTTACGCGGTATGAGCATATTCACATGCTCGGTTGGTATATGTCAATGTCAGTGTCAGCTGACTGCTTGAATCTGTTCTCATCTTCCCTGTATTTAAGCCTTTGCTCTCAGATCAGTGACGTGGAAAGGCCCCTGGCCCTTAAGTGCACAGGCAGACATTTTTATCTTTCTGCCCCTCCTCTCTCCAGCTTTTTTTCTCCTGTGCCTGTTCCCCTTAACCGTAGCTTTATTTAAGGATGGGGGACTAGCTGTTTTTACACATCTTCTCAACAAAGTGCCTAGTCTCTCAACTGTCCTAGGACAGTGACAGAATGTCTGGACACAGACTGATCTTAATGTATTATTTTGCACTCTATAAGGCAAGAATAGGCATCTATTTCTCACAGAAAGCCACATGAAGAATTTACTAGGCCCTTTGCAAGTCTGTTCACTCTTAGATTTAAAATTCAGAGTGAAAATCTGAAAAATGTTGACCTGAAACCACATTCAATATGGAATTTTAAGACAATGGGAGGGAGAGAGAAGACTTTCGGTCTTGCAAAACCATAATGCTAAAGTTATTATTTCAAAACTGCGACGTACTCACAAATTCATAAGAGTTGATTCTCCGACAGGCTTGTAGCAATAATACTTTGAAAAGACACAATAAAGCAATAGTGCAGTTAACTTTGCTACATGCATTTGGGCTCTGATGTTATAATTTGCTGAATGGCATATTGCATTACCTCAGTATGTTTTTTGTCAACTCATAGGATTACACTCTTCTTTGCCACAGGCAAATCTGAAAAAAAAAACTGAGCACATGTCAGCCAAAGCACTTGTGCTCATGACATTTATTGATCAGTCAGGCAACACCATATGCAACCACCTTGCATCAGTTAATACATTACTATATTATTCTTTAGATATATTGTGTGAGTAAGAATACTTTTATGATTATATTTATCAACTCAATGCATGTTTTTCTCAAGTCAAAGAATGTGTTCATCCTAAGAAAAGGCACAATCTGTTCCAAAGTTTTCTTTTTACCCTACACAGATGGCAGTCGCTGTTGTGAAAAATGTTGCTTTGTATGTACGTCCACCACCATTTCACAACTCCAGTTCAGTGAATGAATGTTGCATTTCATTATTCAAAACACATCTCCTCTGAACATAATACAGCCAGTGATTACAGTTGCCACCACACTGTAAATGGAAAAACACTTTAGTAATATATGAATGCAATTTCTCAGAGACAGGATTGTTATAAGCTGTCAGCTTCCCATTTTCCTCTCATTGCTCCTCCCTGCTACACCTGCTACAGGTAATGTTTTGCTGATTTATTGTTTCTAATTAACCCTACATGGTGCCTTTAGTGTTATGATCAGGTTCAGTTATGTTTATTTTACATCTCTTGGATATATGAGTTCACTGAGTATTGAATTCATATTAGAAATATTCTCAAGCTCACATCTGATTTCTGCTATGGCTTTTATTGTGCCTATTATAACTGTACAAGTTATGACTTATGTGAAATCAAATTAATAAAACTGTAATCAATAAAAAAAA
>JAPMNP010714997.1:0-11607 GCA_029874935.1 Atherina boyeri
GAGGGGGGAAGTGCAATTTTTAGCACTTCCGCATAGGCTTCAACTCTAACGGCCGGAGTTTGCCCCTTGGTTTTGCCAGTGAATTATCCAAGCATGTTGACTGGTAATTTATTTTTCATTTGTTTTCACTCTGCCCCACTTAAATTTAAAATTCTTGCACTAAGATGGTCATTTTCTCAGTATATGGAACTGCAGAAGAAGAACAAGTAATGTGATGTTAAAGTTAGCTATGTTATCCTGGCTTTAGGATCACAGAAAAGGTGATATCTTTAAAACTTGTTCTTGACAACATGAAGAGTTTTCACAAATTATCTTTTGCCATATTTTATTCTAATATTACTGAAGGCAAAACAACAAAAAAAACAAACATTCAACCCTTGTGATATTTCCATTTGCTTGCCATTATCTGTAAGTATGGCATAATCATCCCAGCACATTCATTTTGGGTGGATTAAAGGGCTGGAGTGGAACTGTAATTCTTTAACAAGGCAAAACTGAGGGACACTAGTGAATGAATACATGTAAATGGCTGTGTAACTTCAAGACAACATTCAAGTGTGATAATGCTCAAATTAATAGTGGTTAATTCTGAATTACTCCTATATGTTCATGTTCAGCTACATTCAAAGTGGTTGAGGTACTCCTGCACATCCTCCACTCAGAATAAAAAACATAAAACACAGCTTGTAATGAGACTAATAAGGGAGAATGTGCATCTTTTAGAAAAATAAATGAATAGGAAAAATGAAAACTATGAGATGTACAAAATTTAACTGTAAAGGCCGGTGCAGCTGTTTAATTCACCACTTGACATGGCTGACCGCGCTGACAGGGTACTGTACTAATAAACTAGTCCAACTGGAAGTTGCCCAGTACTAATAAACTGAAAGCTGCCATATTGCCACCTAGTGTCACAACATCTGACCTGTTTTGTGCAATAACTGATTTCCCAGCAATGAACATTCACTGTGACAAGTACTGTGGTCCATTCAAACGGCAAAGCCAACCTCCAACCTAAGCACCAGTTGACTGCGCATGTAAATGTAGCCTCTCGTTATGAACAATCATTTTGACCACTGACATAACTCCAAACAACATATTCCATCTATGATGTCTATATGTTTGTTGGTGTGCGATGGTACCAGATGCATTAAGCACATAAATATAAAAACATATGGAGGAGATAAGGTTGACTTGTAGGAATGGATTAAAAAAAATAAATAAAAAAAAACTAGGGATGGGCATTTTAAATGATTTTTCAAGTCGACTAGTTGGGTCAATCAAAAATCCATTCATCGATTAGTCGTGATGTCATCATGAGGTCATCAATAATAAAGTTGTTATTTGTATATTTGCTACATACACACATGTTTTTTTGTATTTTGTTTGTTTTATTTCTAACATTGTGTGGGCTCTAGTGAGCTTTATTGAACAGCAAGAAGATAATAAAAGTGGGTCAGAGAGAAGTCAGGATTGAACCTGGTCTGGCTGCTTTATGCAGCGGTTGCTTCCAGGTTAACTAAAAACCGCACCCACAGGAGCACGCAGCTACAACTAAACCAGTTATTTTCACTCATCTTTCTGGTCTTTTTGCTCCTGAAACAACATTTCTGTGAGGGTTTAGTAACTGTGCTGCTCTGGTCTCTTGCCTCCAAATTCAGAGAAATTCCGACAGAAGCAGCTGTTAAATTGTCCTGCTCCCGCCTCCAAACCGAGGTGGGATGGCTAAAATGAGGTGATTCCTCCTGGGTGAGGTTGTAGCTAGCTTTGTGGTTAACTCCATTTACTTTACCCAGCAGTGGTGAAGCAGACACAGGACTCTGCTGTATCTAGAAAAGCTGTGTAGCATTTATTGCTTAAGTGTCTCGAAGCGTATGAGATGAAGAGAAAGGCCTCAAAAGAGAGAAACAAGATCAGAGTGTCTTTTAGGAGATTCTTTCCCACATGTCGAGCATTGAAAGCTCAGGTTGGACTCCCCACTGATGCC
Source organism: Atherina boyeri (assembly GCA_029874935.1). Classification (NCBI taxonomy): domain Eukaryota; kingdom Metazoa; phylum Chordata; class Actinopteri; order Atheriniformes; family Atherinidae; genus Atherina; species Atherina boyeri. The sequence goes on from JAPMNP010714997.1 coordinate 1,988, forward strand.
TCAGACGTTTCTATTAGACAGGTCGGCTAAAGTTTGGCATGCTGTTTGGAGAAATGCATTTCAGATTACTGCTAGAATAAGTTATCTACATCTAGATTGGAACTTTCCAGGGAGAAGTTGTTTGTTTATTTTGTAATTTGCATCCGAGCAAACTCTTTACGTCCCAGGCGCTCCTCCCCAGTTACCAATAGCAACAGAACCGGAGCGTTCCCTCTCAGGGGCAGGGAATGTTGCGCATACTAATTTTTTTCAAAAAATGGAGAGGGCGGTTCGTTCGGGAAAATCGTCTGCCATACCTTTAACACAGCGCTGTGAACAACACCATGTCTCGGCACAATGAGGCTTCCTGTAACTCATCTAAACAAAATCAATTAGTCTACTAGTCATGCACATCCTTAGATAAAACACATTGTCAAAATGTTTTAATAGCCCAAATGAAGTCAAATGATGCAATACAAAGCCTGCAACTTTTATCATTTACAGCAGATAATCAATCTTGGGGAAAAAAAATGTCAAGATTCCTTTAAAAATAGTTGCCTTAATACATATTAGAAGTGATGATTTTAAAACCTTCCCCAGAATCCAGACAGAAAAATCTGACAATTTCTAACAATCAAACAAGATTTTCTGGCACTTGCAGTTTAAAAAGAAATTCTCTTAACTTTTTCTTATGTGCTGCTCGCTTTCTGTGAATTCTACAAAGGCTCCAAAACCCCACTGGTTTCGAGTTCTACGTGACGTCTGCACTATGTGATGTCCGACACTGTCGCTACAAGTTAAATTCAAATATTTGACCCACTTTTGGTTTTTCAGAAGTGGAGGCCAAGGATTTGACTGGATCTCTCAAAGTGACTAGAAAAGAGGACAATGCAATGATGGAGCATAGCCTCGGGGCCATAATACTGCCCAACTAAGACTCCTCTAAGTTGGTTTTTACTCACTGTGCTTTGGCGACTGAAAGAACATCCCTTGAAGAAGGCAAGAGAGGGAGATTGATAGATGTGAGAAATGCTATGGATTTTCTATTCTGTGTGAGAGGTGCAGGGTGTGTGTGTGTGTGTTGCAAATTTTTGTGTTTTTCTCAGCTGCTTTTAAGTAGCTCACTGCGTGCAAACACAAATAACCCTGAGGCGGGGGTGGAGGAAGGGCTTGAAGATGGCAGAGAGGATCGATTTGGAGACACGTGCACATTTCCCCAGATATTTCATGGCTGGTGCGTGTCTCTGCATCCACATTCCCATGCACACAAAAACGAATAAATGTTACACAACACCTACCGCATATCGCCTGCTCTCCAGAGGTTACCGTTTCCTAATTTATCATACAGTATTCTCATTTCGTGCCACTTTCCCAAGCCTTTGTTCCCTCCTCCTTCCTTTTTGTTTTTCCCAAACACTTTTACTTCTCAGTAAGAGAGAGACACTCTCTGTTCTTTCAATCTTCCGAGAATAGATTCTCTCTTTCTTTCTTCCATCTTTTGTCTTGATATATCATTTTCTCTCAGCAAAGAGTCCAATTACATCTGACAGAGAAGCTTCTAAGCCACTGATGTTTACCAATCTAACTAGACATTGCTGGGACTGTGCTTCTGGTTACAACGTGGCTGTCGCTCACTTGACTGGACTGAAAGTATGACATGCTAAAGTGGCGTTTTAGCTGCCAGCTGAGAAAGTAAACAAGACAAGCGAGCCAAACTAGTAACAAAATGTCACTGTTCAGCGAGTGGAACAGCGAAATACCCTTTCGCAATAACCTTAGCGTCTCCTCAAAGCCAGGCTGTGAACCGAATCCTCCCAGACACTTCTGACTTACGTGATTCTAATTTAATGAGGATTTTCTTTGCCAACTCACCTCCTGAGAAGACAGAAAAATAAACCGATTAATATGAAAACACTGACAACGGGCTCGGTGTGCTTGAACTGGTAAAAACATTTAAGTCAGTCTGTTGCCAAGTTGCATTTGCTTCGTTTGTAAGGCCTCTTTTCAGTACGCTTTGTGTTTTGTAAATCACTTAGGCTCTAAATTATAAATTAAGCACAAACCAGAATTACTCTTGTGATTATATAATTTTTTTTAAGAGATGCTGGCAGACACACAATTGATGCGGGCTGGCCGACAACTGGGTGCAGGTGGTCAGAGCCCTGCAGTGTTTGATTAGGATTCCTGCATAATGAGTGGACACATGCACTAGAATACAGGCAGTCATTCAAGCAGATACATACACACATATGTTTCTCTACCTTTGAGAGGACTCTCCACTGACAATAGCCACTTCTACTTGTCAAACTTTAATCCTCACTCTAATCACAAACCTCAGGCTCTCTGTGAAAATTAATCACTTCAGTTTGATTGTTCCCAGAAAGTCGAACAATGAAAAGATAAGTGTGTTTGCAGGTTTGGGTCCTCACAAAGTGGTATAAGCAGAAGCAATCATTTACTGTAACGGGCCTGAAGTCTGTCTATTGGTATTCAGCAGATACCGCTTGCTTACATTGAGCTCAGTCTCTTCCATGTCCTGTCTCTAAACACTATTTACTTCTGACAGTTTGTTCATATGAGACTCTGATTTGCATTACAGCCTTAGTTACACTGTCCTTTAACTCAGGGTGGAGGTGGGACTGAAAGCTCAATTATTCTAATGAAAATTGGTAGCCACCCGTTTTGTTTGGTATGCTGAGAGAAGTTAACTGATAGTTTCGATGGTGTTCATGTCGGATTATGATTTAAGTGGTTCTTTAAAGCAGTTTTTTAATGTATGGATTTGTAATTATAGCTCAGAAGCCCAAATGTTCTTTTTTTCACATTGTTGCATTTCTTTCCAGTGAACTGACTCAAAGTGAGGTCAAGATGCTCATTTACTGAAATAACGATCAAAACTAGAACACTGGGATGAAATTAAACATTAATATGCACAAAAGTAGGGCTGTAAGAAAATATCAATATACCAATATATCGTGATATTTCGTGTTGCGATATATTGATATTTAAAAGTACAGTATGGATTTTTTTCCAGTTTACTATATATGCAAGCATTAACAACAGTGTTTCATTTCTGTGTTGCATTAAAAAAACTGACCGCTAGTTAGCAGCAATAATTCCAATAGCAAAAACAAAATATCACAATATTCCACTCCGTTAGCACCGGTTTGTGGAAAATCACACTAACTTTGCACAGCTCACCAATGGATGAAAACGGGATGATACAGGCCCTCTCAGTAGTTTACAGAGCGGATATTAGGACACATTATAGATTCAAAACAAAGGAAAGCAGTAAAAACTATGCAGTCTGGAAAATCTGCTGCACATATGGCTGGATACTATGACGATGTAGTGTTAAAGGCTAACATGAAACGGGTTGGTACGGCTGAATAGACAAATTGAATAAATTAACTTTTTAAAACAACCAGCGACCTCATCTGGTGCAACCAGAATAACAGTCAGTATGTCGTTTCATTTGCAAAGATGCACCAATTTTTTTTTTTTAAATCGCAATATATTGCAACATATCGCCTTGTTTATAGTATCGCAATATATCGTGATATATCACGATTTATCGTATCATTGCCCCTGTATCGCAATACGTATCATATCGCCAGATTTTTGCCAATACACACCCATAATATGTAAGTGAAGTAAATTCAGAGATTTGCATGGAAAAGAGTTAAGCATGAGTAAAACATGTTAAAAAGGGAGGTAACTGTGCTTTACTGAATTGTAAAGTTGTATAGTTAAACATTTTTCCATCACTTTTCTGCTCCGAATTTCTTTTATCTAAAATCAATACAGACACAGGATTGAATACATAATGCAAGGCAAGTTTGAAAAGCTATCATTCGTCATACAAATAATTGGACTTATCTAATTGTCCATGTTCATTTTTTGCCACTGACAACTTCATGTAATGCACATTATGATGAATGACAGCCTTTTATGTTTTAACGTTTTAACCAACGCTGCATCTTTTTCCAAGCTTAAAACTCTATGCTTCAGACTTCCTCTGGTGGTACACAGACGTTCATTATGCACATTCCTGGAGCAGTTGTCGCCCTGTGGGCAGGTTTATTTGTAAAGCACATTTCCTACATAAACAATTCAATGTGCCAGAGCAAAAATCTGCCAAAGATTCAGTGGTGTCACTTTAAATGAGTGTTTATGGTGACTGAGAAAAAGTCACTTTTTTTCAAATCTTTGAGAATGTCAACCTTTGTTTTGTTGCACAAGTTGAGGATCACAGTTTTTTTTAAATGTTTTTCCTGATAATTCATACTTCATAAGTGAGTTTGAAAACATTTCTTAAATTGCTTTTTTTTTCAGTCATGGCAGCATTTCTTAGGCTACATGCTGGATTACACTGTCAAATTACAAACCTCTGGCTTTCATTACAAGTTAAGCAAACTAGGTGGGACTGATGGATGCAAACTTGATTTTTCAGAGTAGTGGTGATCACACTTCTGACTTCTAGCCACCGTTCTGCTGCACATCCATCAAATCAGCTCTTCCAGGGTATTGGGTTCTCGCATTATCAAACTTAAAATGTTCCCAAACCGCTACCGTGGCATTTGGCTTTGAAATGACGTCCAGAACGTTAATGTCAACAAATGTTCACCAGAATGCAGTCAGTATGAAGGATCATGACCACATGGTGCTTTCTTTGGCAAACAAGCACTGGCTGGTTGCTGGGAAGCACTGCCTGCTGGTGCTTTATCGAAAATATTCTCCTTTTGTTCGTTTCTATGACAATATTTTAATTCTATCTTTAACTTGACTTCCTATTTATAATAAACCACGTTAACTCGTTTGTTTTAGATAATTATATGTTAGTCTATTTAACATTTTCCCACCGTGAACACCAAACAGAGGATGCTTGCACTCCTAACATCAACAGGTGAGCTTAAATCAGACAACGGTGTCCTGAGGGAGAGGTTGGTGTATGAGAGTCTGTGGGTGACAGCAGTACAAAGTCTTGTGCAAGTGATTTTAGTTGGAACCCAGTTCCAGGTCCATTTAAGGTGAATGGGGGACAGGTTTAAGTAGGACTCTTTCAGAGGTTTCAGTGAGACAATTCTCCTCACCGATCTGTGTAATCAGCTGAACTCCTGTGTAATCTGCTTTCAACTGCAGGATGACTGCAGCTCATTTCAGTTTTAACAGCCTGAATGAGCTTTGTTGCCATCAGATGATGATGATCATGATCATCATGATCATCATGATCATCATCATCATCATCATCAAACTAAAAATCATAACATAGTATTCAGCTGATCCTGCAAGTTGACGTGTCTTAACACTTCTGCCCAACATCATCCTAGAGTTTTATCCAGTTTCTGCAGATATGATTAGTTCCCTGAAAAAAAGAAAGTTGTCGTCACGATACGAGCCCTTTCCTGAAAAAAGTCCATGATTTTTAAAATTTGTTTATTTGGAGCAACTGCTCAAAAAAGGCAGAGGGCCATTTTTCCCAAAATGGCTGCATAGGTCAAGGTCTCATTCATTCATATAGCACATTTAGGAAATGACCAAAGTTGATCAAGGTGCTTCAAATAAACATGAGGCTGTGACCCCTAAGATGGGAATTTCTGGGTCCAACATCTAAGGTTTCTGTCCTAGGAGCGGTTAAGATTTTACACAGAACTCTGAAAGCAACAGGCCCTCAGTGGTGGTACAGTTTATATGTATATATGTTTGCTGAAAGAACAGCTGAACATAACAGAGACATAACAGACACTGTGGATTGCTTTTCATCAAAACGTACTCAACCATGGGCTCTTTCTGTTTGATCTATAACAATAAAAAGGCAATTCTGAAGTTAGACGAGAAGGGCATTGATCTGGCTTTGTGAAATATCAACTACGCATCCAGCTACACTTGGCTGAGCCCACCAATCAAACTCTAGCTGGCCATGTGTGTGCGGCTGTGTGCGCGTACACATGTGCACATGAGCAATGAAAAGATCTCAAGCCCTGACCACCGTGCACAGTATCAGGCCATCCAATAAAACTGGGATTATGGGAGTAAGATTGCTGAGCGAAGTGATGTCTGCTGTCTTTGGTTCAGCATTACAGTATGGAACTGAAGCAATCTTATGGCTATGGTATACTGTTACAAACCCTGACAGTCCTGCCCCTGAGCTGCCCATGCCTGGGTTTCATTAAACGCTCTCACATGCAGTATATGAGGACTCATACATACACAAACTCCCTCCTCTCTCAGCCAAGTTAAAAGTGCAGGTGCATGAACTCATAGATCTGCTGTGATGCATACAGAGTCAGCACATCAACTCCACTTCCTCTTCTTAAATGTAATTACATTAATGGTGTCATGTAGTGATGGGTAAGATGCTGGCCATCATTGAGCATTAAGGATACCAGGCTGTCATACAACAGAAGATGATGTATTGTACACAATCTGTAATGCTGAATTAAAAAAAAACACAAGTTAGTAAATTAAAGTTGAGTTTTGAGACATGGAAAACAAGAAAGAAAAGTCATAGAAAAAGGTGCAGAGAGGAGGTTTAGTGCTCCATAAAAGGAAGTCGGTGACATTAAATCAATGTTGAAAGTTTTTTTAAAAAAGGTGTTCACACAAGCAAAGTTTAAGTATCTAAAACATAAAAGGTATATTGAAAATACACACAGTAAACATATTGATGAGACTCAACATTTAATATAAAAAAAAAAACTATAAAATTGCTCATGTCTGGAGAAAAAAAGCTATTTTTTTCTCATGTTAGATATCATAATGCTGTCGTCATTCATATTCATTATAATAAAACATTTCCCTGCCCATGCAGAATCTAAAATACTAACCATGAACAAAAACTTAGACTTAGACTTATTTAAATTAAACAACATCTTTAGGTTAGAAATGCATTCAACAATCCTGAATAATATACACATTAACCATTTCCTTTGTGGCAGACAGGTATCAGCAGCCTGTCATTCAAATGGTAAGTAATAAATGTATAACCTTTTTATTATAGCAGAAAAGAGAAACTGGCTGCTGTATTCATTACAGCTCACTTCTCAAAGCTTTAAACATTCAGAAAAATGAATGCTTTAAATCTGAAACGTGGATTGTTGGCAGTACATCACAATGAAGCTGAAAGTTTTAGTATAACTGAATGTAAAACTCTCAGGTAGATAAGTGAAGTCCTCTTTCACCTTTTGATATTTGACTAAAAAATGTGCATCCATTACATTGCCTACACACTTGGAAGGTGTACGTCTTACAGAATGAAGTCAGAATGTTAAGTTTTTCCACGTGGAGCGACAATCTGTGACCTTTTACTGAGTAATGGACGATACTTCAAATGAAGCTTGGAGGAAAAAAAAATTACTAAAAACATGCAGGCAGCACCAGACTACTACTTTTTAGAAAACAAAAATCACATGGTTATAAAATAAGCTGTTGAAAAAAAGAAAAAAAAAACTATAATGCTTTTTCTAAATGGGTTATACCATCAAATACTTTACCATATTCACCATTATTGGCTGGTTATGAGAATGAAGCAATCTGCCAGTATTTCAGACGACTAAAATCTAATGATATTCATAGGAAAAAAACAGACGTAATATAAGAAGTGATACTCACACATTTCTGCTACTCATTTCTTACCAACCACCCTCAGGGGACCATATTGATTTTTTTAGCACGAAGCTTAGTAAAAAAAAAAAAAAAAGATAAACATCTGTCACACAGATCACACACTATCAGTTGTGTAAGCATTTCTCCATGTGAAAGCAAGCCTGCAAGTTAACTTTCTCCTGATATAAGGACGGTACATGAAAAGACTGGAAAAATTAACCAGGCTGCTATCTAAGCGTCATAAGACATGCTTTTTTATTTAATAATTTTTTTCATCGTTTTTATGAGATCCAGTGACATAAAGAAACAACCATCTTACTCTGGAATATAAATTGAACTATCCTTCATGTCCACTTTACTCTGCTCAAATTAGCTTACTGTTGCTAAAATAGGGTGACATTATATATCCGGACAGATGTATTTAAAAAAAATAAAGCAACAGGACTGCAGTCTTCTCCTTTTGAGATGGATGCATATTTAGAACATTTTCACACCACACAGAGACATTTATGAGAAGTCAAATTGGATAACAACAACAATAACTGTTGGGATATGATTAAACAAGATACAGATGCCATTTCCAGTTATAGCCGTGTTGGCTTTTAGAGCGCTGAACACTCTTAAAGACTGATGGCTGAGATAATAGTAGGTGAGTAAATGAGTGATCATCCAACTTAAGTATATGGAGGAGGAAAATCACTCCATGTAGTAATAAACTATGACAGTCCTGGGATTCCTCCGTCTGAAGATGTGAGATTTATCTTATTTATGGTAAGAAGACCTTGGAGCGTGCGGTTAGCTTAATACTCTATGATGAATTGGTAGAACCTGAGGCAGTGTGCACTGACGACTGATGGCAAGGTAGAGGTGGTTTCCTAGACCCCTGCTAGTGTGCTCAGGGGTCAATTAGAGCATATCAGCCAGGTTTTAAAGCAGAAGAGCTTATCACTTCTTTTGTATTATCAGTAGACAACATGCCGCTTAATCTCTAGGGCCCGGACAGACAAGGTCCTCTGAAACCACCACTGAATGTCTATTTAATTTAAGACAATTGCACCAAACCCACCTCTAATCTACAAAAATAGATTTATTATACCTTAAAGAAAAGGAGATATCACATTATCTGATTGCTGCACACTAAATAGGATTTGAACCAACCAAAAAAAACAACAACCTGGTTCTCGATAACATGAGCAGAAAGAAATGCTGATAGAGTTGAACATGCTCTCTCTTTTGTGTTTCCTATCGTTGCTCCAAACACTACAGAGATCAAGACCAATCGAGCTCAAACCACATTTAGACTAAGGTATAATAAGACTGTGTGAGACTAGGACAACAGAGTACACAGCAAGGGCTTTTTTAGGAATATAGTTTCTCAAAAAAGGATCATTATTATGATACTTTTACTTCAGTTTGTATTTGAAAACACAATTCTAGTAAATTAAAGTAAAGTCAGATTCATGATGCATTATTCTTCACTGCCATGTGCTTATTATGATAAATCCAGTCAAACTCAAGATATGTGCCTGTGATTAAAAGGTGAATTTCTCCCAAATGTCAAATACAAGGGCCTCCTGTGCATTAAAAGTTGAGAGTAAAATTTTTGAGGTAAGTCAAAAGGAAAATCTAAAAAGGCACTGGAGCAGACAGTCTCAACATCAGTCACAAATGAGTAACTCAAATTCATGGCAGAGTTTTGTTTCTAAGATGCATCTCAATGCAGACGTAGATGTCTCTGCATCGATGTAGAGGCCGGGAAAATATGCTTATATGCAAAGGCTGGAAAATATCAATTAGTTCTGACCTTAATATTCTGTAAAGATCATGAATGGTGTGAGTAGTCTGCCTTGGAAAAAAGTAACATTTTGATGATAATGCCAAATATGTTTCCATTCATTTGGAGTCTCTAATCTCAAGGAACACAGTCAGTTTAAAGGTACTGTATGTAAGAATCTGGCCAAAACTGGTACTGCAATCATGTGAAGCCGTAGCATATGTAAGAAATTGCTAAAAATGGCCAAAATAGGTCAACAAAA
>JAPMNP010715000.1:0-11426 GCA_029874935.1 Atherina boyeri
TGTAACATATCAGCACCATTTAATGATAACTTAAAATAAAGATGATACATAATTCTTATATATGGCTCCTTTAAATGAACGAGGTGATGCCCAGGCTTCCTTCACCATCTTTGTGGGGAATTATGATTTGTGATTAAATCATTAGTCCATTTGACATTGCATGTTCACCAGATAAGTCTACTGTAAATTCAGTAAAACACTGTCAAGTTTTATAACAATTGTAGGAATCATTGATCAATATGAATCACTTAAAAGTGTTTACAACTTTACTTTTCAACTTTAAGCAAAGTGTTTAACTCTGTTTTTTTAATTAATTAGCCTAAAACATATCTCTGTTGAGGCACAAGAGAGGAGCCTGATTACACCAAAATGCTGATTCATGTCATTCACATACTTCTGATGCAGTAACAGTGGACGTCTTACCGGTTCAATGACCTCTACATTCCTCACAGACTGGTCAGGAGCGACAGCTGGCCAGTCTGAGAGCTCCTGGTACCCTGCTGCTTTACTGTTGAGACTGTGTGAGAGGGTTCCCAGCTGGAAACGATCTCGATCTGGAAAGAGAGGCGAGGAGGGAGCAATGACCTGAGTTCTTAATGAGGAGGCCAGTAATTCAGTGTCATTTATATGAGATCTAAACCTCATCTCCTTCATGATACACATACAATCTCTCCTTATTCTAAAATAATTAGATTCTGTGCCTTTGTAGGATGGTCTAAAAACAGTGCCCCGATGAAAAGTCTTAAGTATTAAGAATGACAGAGGTGGTTAAGGCTTTCCATAAACATGCAGTAGGAGGAAACTGCCTGTGAATTTTAATGTTGCAGGAGGCAATTTTGTCCCTTTTGTCTAAGAGGAAGAGAGAAAATGAGTGTCTCGGTATCTGAAAAAGGTTAGCATTAGCTCAATAATTTACCCATGTCATTAGTCCAAGGTAACAGGGTTTGACCCAACTACCCTTCAGCAAGACAGACTCACCAGAATAATAAAACCACAGCCTGAATACAGTGGTAATCCAGCAACTATTTGAAATAAAACTCTGCCTAATAGGCTTTAAGCAATTATGTTTTGATTTACAAAAACAGACATTAAAAAGAAACTGAATCTAATCTCAAATATTAAAGTCATTTAAAGGGCTAAATGTGCTTCAGAATACAGATTATATGTTGTTTTTACAAATATAGGGGGTACCTTTGAAGGCAGACTCAAGCACTGGAGCTGGTTTCGGGGCCAGTAAGATGCGTCGAGCATACTTGTTGAGGGCACCGCTCTTCTCATTGGGAACAATCAGCTGTCTTATGAACCGTGTTCGGTCTCTGATGTCGTAGTTCTGGTCATATTTGCCGAGGTTCAGGATGTACTGGGTCAGCAGCTTGGTCTGGGTGAACAGAAGTGTTAGGATGGAGAGATTGGAAGAGTTTGGTGTGAGGTAAAGGATCAACTGAGGGAAGAATGTGAGAGTTTTTCAGAATTATTATATCTATCACTTAAAAAAGTGTTATAAGCCGGAGCAAGCAAAAATATCTTAAAGGTCCCATACTATTTCCACTTAAAATTCAAGGATATCGATGATTCAGTCATGTCTTTATATCCATTGTTTTAACCTCTTCCCAAATGGTCTCTTTTCAGCTTAAATCAAAATCGAACTTAATTTATAAAGCACTTTTCATACATTAAAAACATAGCACTGTAGTGCTGTGCATGTAAAAACTAGCCCGACACCCCCATTTCAAGCTTGAAGACAAGCATTACAGCATTTTTGCAGTCTGTGACATTAAAATGCAGAGTTGGAGATCCATGAAGCTGCAGCCAAACAGAAATTGCAAAAGTTGAGATTCAGTGGCTCGGTGCATGAACGTATGCACCGGAGATGAAGAAGTTTCTCTTGCCCAATATAAATATAAAGAGCACCTGCATCGACATAAATTATTTAGGCAAGCTTAAAACCGAAAAAGAAGCTGTTGCCATGAAAACAAGATTATTCCCTAAATCTTTCACCACACTGTCTGCTTCCCTCTCCCCCTCTTTTCTAGCCAACACATTATGAGGCGTAAGAGGTGCTATAATGTGCTCATTTGAGAGGGCAGTGTCTGGGCTCATAAACCCAGCCCAGAGGCCAATATCCCATCTAATGGAATGGGTCTGTAGACGCCAAGCTGCACTACAAGATGCACCATTACATTATAGATGTCTCATTCACAGCTCTAGGTATTTAGCTCAGAGCAGCAGAGGTGGTACGTTATTCAAAACAGAACAGTTTAGAAAAGAAAATCATAACATATCTTAGTGGTAATAGCTACTTCAGAAGATCCACCCCACATATGGGTCAATGCATACCTGCTTAGAGTTGGTCAGGTAGAGCTTGGCTGCGAGGTTGACTATCTGCAGCTTCACAATGTCCTCCTCTGAAGTGAAACTCTTTGCCATCTTACGGAGCACATCAGGAGCAATCTTTGGTACCCTCTCACAGTACTCTCCCATCAGCCACAATATGCTGGCCCGCGCCATTGGAACCTGCAAGGTTGGTTAAAAACGCAAAGAAAAAGAGCATGTGTCCTATTTCATTATGCTCAAGACAAAACTAAATGGGCCACTGGTGTAGCTGTTATTATAATGACATTTACAGTGATGTTGTCGAAGAGCTTGGCCATGTGTTTGATTATCTCGCTGTGCTGGGTGGGCTGAGTCTGAAGCAGCTTCTTGATGACCACCACGCTCTCAGCCACGACAGTCTCTGCAGAGACAAAGTCAGATAGTAACGCTTAACTACATGACAGAGGCTGCACCTTATTAAACCTGCTCTCATCTACGGCATTTTACCATCTCTGTTAGAAAGCAGCAGCACCAGACCATTGAGGCAGGTGTCCGTCACCTCCGAGATGTTGGTGGCACACCTGCCAATGGCCTGAATGGTAGCCGCTGCAAACGCCTTGTCCTGACTCTTCACATAAGTCTGTAAGAAAGAAAATTTCCCAATAAGGTACACTAAACTTAAAACATAAATCATGAAACAAAAAACAAACAAAAAACAAACCTGAAATTCTCTCAGTATGGTGGAGATGTTGGCTTCATTGGCCAGATTAGTCAGGATCTCCAACTGTAAACACAGAGATATTTACTGAACCCATTACCTTTTGTTTAGTAACTGTGAGGAAGGTTTAGGGAAAGGATGTTCAGAAATTAATTTTACGTTAGTCATATGTGGCAATTACACAAGACTAAAGTGAGTATAAGTGTACAGTAGACTTCCAAATTGCTCAAAATAAATATTCAGGATGCACAAGTGTTTTTTTGGAAAGCCAGTTGACAAAGTGGCCAAAGTTTAACTTCTTCTATAAACCAAAATTATAAGTAAACTTCTCATATCTTTAATAGTTTTAAATATCTTTAACCATTTTAGTGATCAGAAAACAGCTGATTTTTTTTGCAACAAAATCACCAGTTATTTTTGGGGTAATTTTGAAAGCATCCTTTCAGAAAATGTGTATCATATGGATAGAGGTAGTGGAGGAAACATGGTTCTCTGATGGGTGAAGCTTGTCTAAAAAACTTCTCAACTGAGAGTCGATGGGCCCTGACAATGTCCCAGTGCAGACATAAACATAAAGGAGGCTTAATCTCATCACTGCAGGACTTTTAATTCTTTTAGGTAGAGCTTGTTGGCAAGTATAAAAATAGCATCATCAGATTTCAAGCTGAATGAAACGGGGTCAAAGCCTGGTGTGTAGGGAGTTAAGGGTTTTTAGAAACTGAAGAACTCAAGAATCACCTGAATGATGATCAAGGATCAGTCCTACCTTCTATAAGACTACTAATTCATGCATTAATTTAGGATTTAGAAATACGAGATTAGGTGTAATCAAAAGAAAGATAACACTCATCTGCTTTAACATTAAATCATCCCACCTGCAAGCATGCTGCTTTCTGTTTAATATTTAAAACATTTAACTTGATGACAACGACTCGAGAAAAACGAGTTTCCTGAAACGAGTTCATTTCTCCTTCTATCATTTAAACTTGCCGGGTCGTCATTATAAAGAATAACAGGCTATCAATTGACTCACCTGGTTATAAATAAAGGTTAAATAAAAAACTAAATCATTTTGACAAAACTGTGTCTTGAGATCATCAGGTAATATAGTTGTCACAAGACAATATACATAATTATTTCATGATAACAAATTGATCAATACATCATCTCAAAATGATGGCATTAAGGAAACAATTGAAGATGCGGTTGTTTTTGCCTTCTGTATAATTACAATTTGTAGACAAGTTTTACAACTTCCAATTTATTCTTTTATTAGATTTTTCTATAGTTTAATGATTACAATCTAAAGCTACAACACAATTTCTCAGTGTCTGACAAACTATAATTGCTAGCCTGTTACAGATTTTCAAATACACATCATCACAGACTTCATCAATCAATGTGATGGCGTGCAGTCATTTAGACATTAGTCACTTTTTCATTAATGTTCCTTACATTTCATTCAGGAGTGTCTGTTAGAAAAATTACGGCTGCCATTCACGCAAGGTTGGACAGTAAATCAAGTGATGTAAATCACTACAGTCTTCAAAGAGTGACAGTTTTCTTCACTAGAACATGTCACCTAACAGTTCATATCGCTGAACCGAAACTATAAATACTTCTCTATAAATTTCTGCTTCCTGAAGAGTGTAATATGGAGGTTTAATTGTACTGAAGTAACAATGAAGAAATAGGAGCTCTAATTTAGTTAAGGTCACTGCTGTGTGAGATGATGTAATACCCCTCTAAGCCCTTCAAGTTCTCATAGAATATGTTTTAACATTGTCTTGCAATAAATATTCATACCAAGCACAGAGGAAAGCCATAAGACAAAATTGAAGACATGCATAAGAGGGACTTTAGTAATCCTAATTCAAGCCCATATACACATATTGCATCATGCACAATTACCTTTAGAGTTTTTATATGCGTGGGATCTGTGGATCTCACGTAAAAGCTCTTCATGTATGGCTCAAACATCCCCTGTTTGGAGACAATTCATGTTAAAAATCAGGCTGCAAAAAGAAAAGAAGGCTTTTTTGTTACTGTTCTGCTGTCCAGAAGAAATCTCACCTTCCTCTGAATAGACATAGTGGCGATGTTCTGCAGTACAATGTACTGCACCTCTCTGCAAAAAGAGGGAGAGCAACAATCAGGCGTGGACAGAAAAACTGTGCAGTGAACACAACATATTCATCACAGCTAACCGAACAGGAATACAAAGAACATTTTTACCTGTGGCTTCTCAGTAGTCGAACCAGTGACTTGGTGACAATGCTGACTTCATGCTTAGGGGCCAGATGCCAGTACAGCTGAGCAACAGACATCACAACCTAAAAACGAACCAAACACAGAGCCCTCAGATTAACTAGCATCTCTTGCTTTGTCATTACCTAAACCTTTTCAATGTTTTTAACAGAATCCATCTCAATATTTGTATTATTTTTACACAAACGGCATATGACTCGTTTACCAGTGCTGAAACAAAATGCATTTCTTAAGGCTCTACTGAGGCACTCATGGCACCTCTATATAAAAGGTAATTTTTCAGTGGTGCTTTTAATAGCAGGGGGACGTGTGTCCATCGTTGCAGGCAGGATGAAAGGGTTGAGGCATCTATGAAGATGGAGGATGTCACTGTGCTGTCGCGAGTAGAGACACAGCATGTCACATTTTAATCAACACTTTCATTTGGGAGCATTTTTCCTCCCGCTGCTACACAGCGACACGGACCTTGAGACTCCTGGATGATGGAGATCTGCACTCGCTGTGTTTTCTTTTTTCAGTCTAAGGAGGTGCGCTATGGCAGTTATTCTTGTGCACATGCTGTATTTATGTAAGACAATACATCCTGTGATTCATCATTGCTGAGATGTGTGTCCATCCACACAGGGCCACAGCAGCATTAGCTGATGTGTAGCTTTTTATGTGGGACAGTAGAGAGAGATGAGGCTGCATTAACATGCCTCAACCAATGTTTAAGCCTTTTAACAAAACGACACAGCAACGACAGGTCCAAATAAAATAAAGACTAAGATTTTAGTTGTTTTTACTAATTCATCCAACATATGCACAGAAAGTCCTGTGATCAGTCTTTGCAGTGTTTAGAAAACAGATTTTACCAGGTTGTTTTAGTGACAGTATATGAGGCACCTAATTTTTTTCATTATTTAGTATATTTTTAGCATTCTCCCTAATATATTGAAATTAAACTCTTCCACAATGTACTCAATCATTATAAGATGTCACCCATAAGATAAACCCTTATCTTTATCCATGTAAATTCTTACATACTTTCTATAGATGTGCAGTACTGACAAGGGCAGAAAAAAATGAAGTCAAACATGCATATATAATCACTAATCACAAAAGTGGGAAAATGTTCAAATGAAGTACAAAGTACATATAAAAGTAAAAGGAGAAGCAATAAGTCAAACCTGCAAAAGAGTTCTTTCTTGTGAACAGCTTTTCACCAAATGCAGGGCGTCCAAGTCAAACACAATTCTTTCTTTTTTGAACCTAACCGTTGAAAGTCAGCACAGTGTGTTGCAAGGCAAGTTTATTTGTACAGCACATTTCATGTACAAGACAATTCAAAGTGCTTTACATAGAACATTAAAAGCATTACAGCGGGGTGCAGAAGAAAAATTAAACAGTACATTAAAAACAAATTTTGGCCCTAAACCATTCAGTGCTTTGTAAACTAGCAGCAGGATTTTGACGTCAATTCTTTGACGAACAGGAAGCCAGTGTAAAGACCTGAGGACTGGAGTTATATGATCCATTTCCTGGTCTTAGTGAGGACTCGAGCAGCGGCGTTGCAACCAAAAGAAGTGGTGAGCTGATTAGCAAATGAAATATCTTTAACCCAAAAACCTTGTTGTATTTCAGCTGTGGGCCAATAGCCTTAATATACTGACCAAATATTTTAGGTCAAAGGGCATCTGCAGGTTGCCTTATGTGGGCGGCTGTAGCTCAGGAGGAAGAGTAGTCATCTACCAACTGGAAGGTTGGTGGATCGATTTCCTGACTACATGCTGAAGTGTCCTGGGTAAAGACACTGAACCCCACGTTGCCTCTCTTTTGGGATATTAATTTGTGTGTAATAGCTTAAAAGCACTTTGTATGTAACAATGGATGTGCTGTATGAGTGTGTGTCAGAATGGGTTTATTGTTTGTTTATTGTTAAAAGAATCCCCATTAGCTGTCTCCAAAGTGGGACGAGCTCGTCTTCTTGGGGTCCAATTCATTTAATGGCTGAATGTGACATGCAGTATAAAAGCACTTTGAGTGTTTAACAAACAACTAGAAAAGCACGATACAAGTATAGTCCATTTACAGGTAGGCAGTCTTTGCATTCCCAAACACCAGAGTAGCCCTGTCTGGTCAATGGGTAGACCCTGAGCCCCTCGGTCCCAAGCCCACAGGGCTGAACTGGTAAGTAGGGCTGGACCTTGATGTTCGACTATCCAGATATTTGTTCGTATTGATGGACTCCGGATATCAATTTTGATATTTGAACATTCGATCGCAATGCCTGATACATACGCGCCTTCTAGCTCCGGCATCATGTTGCCCAAGTTCACCTACCAAAGAAGACGACATTTTTTGAAAAAAAAGAAGACGAAAATGCCGAAGACATCAGCAGTTTGGGAGTTCTTTGAACTAAATGAGGACAAAACAAAGGCAGTGGGCAGAATTTGTGATTTAAAGCTAGCATACCATGGGGGTTCAACAACAATGAAAAGCCACCCGAATTCTGTAT
The DNA here is from genome assembly GCA_029874935.1 of Atherina boyeri. Lineage (NCBI taxonomy): Eukaryota > Metazoa > Chordata > Actinopteri > Atheriniformes > Atherinidae > Atherina > Atherina boyeri. The sequence continues at coordinate 7,797 of JAPMNP010715000.1, forward strand.
TTTGTGGTTTTGTCTGTTCGATAAGGCTAAACTAGAGTTAGCATCACCTACCTCAGTTTGTTTAGGCTAAATTAGAGTTAGCATGCATGAAGCAGATGGTAGCCTATTTGTTAATCATAAAAAAAGAAATTGCTATTAGGTCAAGGAGTAAAAATAAAACACATTTAGCTTTAGCATGCTTCTGTTTCTACACTTTTGGTCTTAAAGTGTAAATGTAGCCCGTTGGCAAGAATGTACTTGCTTTTTTAACCCCATACTCCTGTTTTCTGTCTACATAAGTGCCATTTCACTTTCTGTGAAATGAAAACTAAAGAGATCCCTTCTGTTGCTTTTAACTATTTGTGTTTATTCTACATTCAAACAAAAACTCACAGCACTTCAGCTATCTTCTTCACATTTTTACAATTTATTCCCAATGAATGTCCGTCAACTCACCGCCGTGTTCCTGCTCTGCAGCAGAGGTTTGGTGTTCCTCAGCAACAGTCTGTGATCTGGATCCATGATGTAGGGCTTTGCCGCCGTCTGGCCTTTTTTCTCCTCCGAGTCAGAGTCATAGAAAGCTTGTTCATTGTTCTCATCAAACACACCATCCTGAAAAAAACATGATACACTGTCTATGAAAGTTTCCAACATAAATATTCATTCACATAAAAATAAAGAAGTTTTTGTTGGATTGTGCTGAACCAAAAATATTATGAACTTTAGTTAATGCTGAAAGAATAACAGGTCATATTGTTTGAAATTTTATTTTGATATTCTACTTGTTACTTATGTGAGGAAAAATATGCCTCCAGTTTCACTTACTGTGTTTGTATTGTGCAGATGTATTATGCATTTCCCCAGGCTGGGAGGCATACAAACAATTTATAAACTCAAACAAACATAAGAGTAATACAATCAATTCTTTCACTTTTTAATTTATGTACTTTTAGATTATAACTTAAAACTACAGAACTAGTCTGAAATCAAAACCAAACAATGCTTAAGTCCTTAATTTCCAAGGTCTGTCCATGGATCAGCCCTTAAGCTTGATGCTTTCTGTAAACAGGTGTGCAGAATAGTTTTAGACACACACAAACACATACTGCACTTGATAGGGGACTCTTTTTCTGCTGCATATAGTGAGCAACTGGAAAAAAAATAGGAAAAGTATGATCACGATAGATGAAAAAAAAATCTGTCACCCAATGCAACAATGTGTTTCTCTGATATTTTTAGACAGCAAAGAGCTCTGGAAATGGACCTGTCACGATTATTGTGTCAATGCATGATTGTTATTTTAGATATTTGTGATTATTTTGCACAGTTGTCTTTGTTAACATGTTTTTTGTGTTTGACAGCATGCCGACAGTTAGCTGACGTCCTTTCAATGATCATTAACTCAGAGCTACGTGGAGATTTACGGCCACGAAATGTCTATCTTGAGGCACTTTGCTTCTTATATTTAACCAACCACACTTCAGTGAGCATCTAATGACAATTACATGGATTTACAAGAAAGGTAATAACTCAAAGCTGTACATCATCAATGAATGTATGTGATTTGCTAAACTTATTTTAAAAGATTTTGTATTTTCATTCATATATTTGCCATTATTGTGCAGGTTTTTAAAAATCTAAATTTGTATTTGTTTTCCAGTACCTATCACCAGTATTAAAGCTGCCATTCTTCTTAAAATCTTCATGTATGCTGAAATTATATTTATACAATACTACATTACAGAAGTGGCAAAAAAATAGGCAGAAAAAGAAAATTAGAAAATAAATTACAATCATTTCTCTAAGATAATCAATCATTGTATCCCAATCCATAGCACTAAGATATAAACAGCATCCGACTTATGATACAATTATTCCCATTAGCGAAAATGTACCTAAAATGTGAAAGTAAATTAAGAATTTATTTAAAGCCACATAATGTAAATACGTCATTTTGGTATCTTTCTATAAAAATGGAAAAAAAAGAGACCATATAATCCATCGACAGAAGAAAATGTGCTTTTTAAACTGTAAGGAGGAAAACTCCACAATTGTAGGTTAAATTTGATAACAATGGTACAAAAAAAAGACTTTTAAGGAGAGGCAGAGAAGCTTCTACGTGATGATGCTACAACAAACTGAGGGAAGATGTTAAAGGAACTATTTTATTTATGTGTTTTGAACAAAAATGTCACAGAAAGCTGCGACAGCTAGTGAATTAATGACATAATATGTTTCTCTTTAATGGATTAACAGTAAAATCACTACTTTTTATCTCCAGGGAAATGAGTGCCTCACCTCTTTCCAAGGGCTGGTGAACTGCGTCCTTGCATAGCGCGTCAGCATGGAGATAATGACCACCTGACCCCACTCCTCCACATCCACCAGCAGGTTACACAGCTTCCTGTAGTTTTTGTGGATCAGATCAATGCGGTCTGGACACACCTCCTCGAAGGCCATCACAACACTGCCGGCCACGAGCTGCAGACAAGATTTCGATGAGAAATAAGCGAAACCAACTCATCAACTCACTACTTTAATTTACTTCTTATCACTTAGTTAACAAATGACTTAATGGAGGTTGTGCAGATTTAAAGCACTTTTTTTTTACCAGGCTAATTGAACAAATACTTCATCTCCTAAACAAGCCGTAACATACAGACTCTAGAGAAATAAAACACTGGTTAACAGATATGACCCCTGTTACATCTTGTTCTATAATTGCAATTTCAGTAAACATAGTGCAAATTTACAACTCTGATTACAATATGCACATTCAGCTCTCAAAGCAGTGAGTTGATAATTAGAAAGAAAACACTCGTGCTTAAAATTATAAGTGTTTTTCTCAAGTAGAAATGTTGAACTGATGTAGAAGCAAAGAAGGAAGCAGCAGCTGAGAGACGCAATTATCAACTGTGTTTCATTTTAAAAGGAAAAACCCATTTGGCTGCTGCCTGTCTCTCTCCCAACACGACCAAACTGCCTGTTGCCTCACCGACTGTGTGGCTGAGAAAGTGACATGGCAGTATATTAATATGAAAACATCAATAACACAAGCAGGCGAAGGTGGAGAAGAAGAGAAAGGCAGCAGAATCTAGTCTTCGCAATTAAAGCCTTCTGTCCCCTGGTGGCCCGGTGGGAATCCGGTACGTTTACCCATGAGCACTGTCATGAGTTTTCATTGATTCAGTGTGCATGAGATGTTGCCGTCAGAAGATTGAATAAGAAATCTGTACCTCAGAACTGTGTAATGATTAGAGTTTTCACACCTACACCCTAAAACATTTTGATGACCATATTCTATGTTAAACTTAAAGGGACATTGTGTAAGAATTACTGCCATCTAATGCTGAATTTGTGTATTGAATAAAAACGAATAATGCACGCTTGCACGTCACCATTTCAAACACGTATTGCAACAACGGTAGCCGCCGAGTATCAAATAGCCTCAACAACACTGATAAATTATGTCATCCGTTATTACTGCAGGGAGTCGATTACTATTATCTAGATTATTGGCCCTGTGTACTCAAAACAACAATAACAACAACAAACATGTAAGTTCCCCATGATGTTGTTGACTCTATCCAACAGAGATGGAATTGTGGCTTCAAAAAGTCGTCTCCATGCTGTGTATTTGTTCTGCTCAGC
>JAPMNP010715019.1:0-10144 GCA_029874935.1 Atherina boyeri
CTCTCCGGATGACCGGATGCGGCACGGACCGGAGCCACAACGCAACGCAGGCGGTGTACACAACTACATTGATTTACATACATTCTAAATGTCACCGTGTCACACACGCACCGCAGACGTACCACAGACGCATTCAGTGTAAATAGCCCTTTAGTCTGATGTTGACTCCTGTTTCATCCCTTGTTCTGTCACTTTCTGTCTTTCTTTTCCACTAAAAATGTCCATAGAAGTAATTGTTCTTTTCCGAATCAAAGTTTAAAGCAGAAAAAACACTGCAGTGGACATCTACTGTAAAAACAGGATGGAAAGAAGTCGTCTTAAGAAAGTCCTTAAAGCAGCACTACAGAAGTTTCTGAACTTAGACCTATGTGCTTCTGACTTGTTTTGATGGGACACTGACATTCTTTACATACATTCCTGAAGCTGTCATTGCCCTGCAACATCCTGAGGCTGTGAAACCACAACTTTTTCTTCTCAGGCTGGACATCACCTCATAGCTGAGTTTCACTTTTATGGCACCATGTCACTCACCAGCAACTGGATATCAATACACTGACCATTTTGAATGCACACAATTTCTGATTCATTGAAAAAGAATTGAAGTGTACATCATCTGAGGAAGTGAGGAGAAGAAATGGAAAGAGTAAGAGATAAGACGGGTCAAGATCGGATTAACATTTACTGGCTGGAGAGAGCTGGATGCTGAGTTAGCCATTGTTAGGGAGCGCCTAAGTGCAAAAATCTGCCCAAGTTGCACTACAAAACTATTGCAATTTTCTCAGTGATGTGCCTTCTATCAACTGTTAATCTGGCATCCATCTTGCATCCTACTTGTACTGAATCAGCCACAGTTCAAAACAGCTGGTGTGTTTATATCCGTTTGCAAACCTGTTATGCGATGCGTAAAGCAAAACTCAACTTCAATGCCACGGCGTCCCAGATGAAAAAGTTGTATAGTGTGGTTTCTCAGCTTAGGGACACTGCTGGACAGTGACGACTCTATAAATGCACATAGTAGATGTCACTGTGCCATCAAACGAGTCCAGAACACGGCGTTTCAAAGTCAAAAAGTTTCGTACTGCGTCGTTTCATGTGGATTGGTACATTTCTGAACCTTCTTATTTTATTTTTTTTCGGTAGACCTTTTAGATCTTCTGAAACATTTTATCCTCATTCTTAATTGAACTAATTTTAGAAGCTATTGCTTAGTGTTTTTATATGTTATTAATCTGTCTCGGTACATTTGTATTTATTTTCTTCAAATGTGGTTTGTAATCAGACACCTGTAGGAAGGATTCTGGCAGCCCGAGTTATTCTGTATGTTTACATTGTGTGAAGATTTATGTCTTCTGGCCTGATGTCAAATTCTACATTTTCAGTTTCCTCTCCTCCACTCCCTCCCCGCCATTGTTCATAGAAGAGTCTGAATGACATGATGACCGCAGGTCTGGGTCTGAAGCAGCCCGTCCTCTCAGGTGTTTTAAATGCTGCTGGAGGGTTGACATAATGTCTCAGTGATAGTCTTCTTCCAGATTCCAGAGTAATAAGGGAGTTTGTAAAGGGCTTGTCATGGTATTCTGGATATTTATTCAACCCAGCATTCATATGTGGGTCACTTCAGCAAGCTTTTGAAAGACAAAAAGAAAAATGTCCAATTTCTTTAAATGTTTCCAGTCAACAAACTTGAATGACCTTTTATTGCAAGCAAACTCTCGAGTCGGCCTCCAATAGATAATAAATGGTAAAAGTAAACACATCACAATGCCCCGTTTCCTGCCTCAGCTTTTGTTTTCCCTCCACCCTTCCAGAGTCCATGTGCACGCTGGGTGTAACCTTTCTCTGTGGAAGATTTCAACCCCTATAAATCTCTTTTTTTTTGTTTGCAGGTGACTCAGGCCTCCAAGGTGTGGGGGGAGGTCCCGCTTCCAGAAGATTTAGAAGCAGAAAAGGATGTCCAGGCGTTGCCAAGTTTACTGGACGACGATGAGGACTTTGCTGCTGATGAAGCTTCAGGAGGTGGGCCTTAGTAGATGGTGAACCACAAAAGCACAGCAACTGCTACGTTTAGTTAACCTGTGTTCAGGTTTTTATTCTATATTTGTTTTAAAAACCTTTAATCTATCCCAAAGCAGAAAGGGAGGAAATATTGCTTAGAGTTGTCAGAAAATCATTTATTTGCAGGATTCAGATTATAAAGGAGGAAACGGCACTCCTGAGGATAGAATATCTGTTTTTCTGTCTTTATAAGTAATTACCAGCCATATCCTTTAACTTTTGTTCTTTTTTTCTCTGAAGACCTGCCCAGTGGAGAGGAAGGCGGCAGCACACCCGATCCTGACAGTACAAGTAAGGACCAGAAAATGGTTTAAATTCAAATGTAACATTATTTTGACTGATTTTAACTGGATCACTCAATCCTCTGACTCCTGCATCCAGTGTATGAGTGAGTGTATGGGTGTGTGTTGGGCACACTGTAGCACAATGTGTGTCTCCATCTTGAGTGATTATACCTTCACATCCTGCTGCACCCTCTCCTCTCTCCTCGACCAGCCTGCCAGAGTCTGGTCATAACACAGGGCTTAGGCTTTGTCTTTGAGACATAAACATCTCCTCTCCTCTTTCATCTTTTTAACCAGCAGCAGAGGTGACAGCGCAATAAGATACATAAAAGCCTGATGAACAATAAAAACTCCAGCAGGGCCCGTCTGTTTAAATTCATTCAAAAGCTGAGCTTTTTCAAGCGCCACTATTTTTCATGTAGGCTCAAAGAGTTAGCATGTGGGGAACCCACATATGCGCAATCACTGGCCACTTTAATAAGTACATTTGTTCTGTTGATTGGTAATACAAATATCTAATCAGCCAATCACATGGCAGCAACTCAATGTATTTAGTTACCTAAACATGGTCAAGACGACTTGCCAAAGTTCAAACTGAGCATCAGAATGAGGAAGAAAGGGAATTTAAGTGACTTTGAAAGTAGCATGGTTGTTGGTCTGAGTATTTCAGAAACTGCTGATCTACTGGGATTTTCACACACAACCATCTTGAGGGTTTATAGAGAATGCCCTGAAGAAGAGAAAATACCCAGTGAGCAGCTGTTGTCTTGACTATAATGTCTTGTTGATATCAGAGATCAGAGGAAAATGGGCAGACTAGCTGGAGATGACAGAAAAGCAACAGGAAGTCAGAGAAGCTCTGGTTCCAACCAAGGTCTTCAGAACACCATCTCTGATCACACAACACGTCCAACCTTGAAGCAGATGGGCTACAGCAGCAGAAGACCCTACCTGGTACACCTCCTGTCAGCTAAGAACAGGAAACTGACAATAGAAGATGGAAACACATTGCCTGGTCTGATGAGTCTCCATTTCAGCTCCACATTCAGATGTTAGGGTCAGAATTTGGTGGAAACGACTTGAAAACATGAATTCATCCTGCCTTGGATTAACGCTTCAGGCTGCTCGTTGTGTAATGGTGTGGGATATATTTTCTTGTCAAACTTTGAATCCCTTAGTACCAACATGGCACGGTTTAAAGGAAAAGTACAGTTTTTTTGTAACCTGGACCTTATTTATAGCATGAAATACGTTCATAAACTTGATCAGAGGGGCTTCGGAAGGGGTTGATCCGGGGCTTTGATCAGCTAAGAACAGGAAACTGAGGCTACAACTCACGCAGACTCACCCAAAACTGGACAATAGAAGATGGAAAAATGTTGTCTGGTCTGAAATGTCTCCATTTCAGCTCCACGTTCATATGGTAGGGTCAGAATCTGGTGGAAATATCATGAAAGCATGGATCCATCCTGCTTTATATCAATGGTTCAGGCTGCTGGTGGTGTAGTGGTTTGTGGGGATATTTTCTTTGAGCCCCCTGGTACCAACATGGCATGGTTTAACCACCACAGCCTACCTGAGTATTGTTACTGACCATGTCCATCCCTTTATGAGCACAGTGGAGCATCTTCTGATGGCTACTTCCAGCAGTTCACTGTCCTCCAACGGCCTCCACAGTCACCAATCTCAATTCAATAGAGCAGCTTTGGGATGTGGTGGAACGGAAGATTCTCATCATGGATCTGCAGCAACTGTGTGATGCTATGATGTCAAAATGGAGCAAAATCTCTAAGGAATGGTTCCAACACCACCTATGCCATAAAGAATCAAAGCAGTTCTGAAGGCAAAAGGGGTCCAACCTGGTTCTAGTGAGGTGGACCTGATTAAATGGCTGGTGAGTGTGAGTATAAATCCATCATTTTACTTGGCCTCATGCTCAGCAAGTCTTACTCATCTTTGGTGTTTTTCAGCAACTAAGCAATTCTCTGAACACACAGAAGATAAATTGACCAAAGTATGTTGCTTTTAATAACCAAACATGTTTGATCATTTCCGTTCTTGGTAAAGACGAAGATCCGATCAAACCTTTTGCTTCTTGGTTTGCCTTTGCAAGCTACTGAAGCCGATTACATCATGGGGCAGTGATTGTTTTGGTCGCAGCTCTGAAAGCTGACATCAGGGCTGAGGCATAGGGCATCATGTGCCTAGCTCACAGAAATAGCCCGGCTGGAAGACCTCGCTAAATTTGAATAGTTTAAGGAGCCAGAGGAGATTTTAGCACGGCTGACATTAATGAGACGGGTGTTGAAAGCATGTGATTGTGACGGATGAGAATAGTAAGGCTTCGCTGAAGACCGGGTCTGTTTTTAGCAACTCGCTAGGGAAGAAAACATAAACAGTGACTGATTAAGACAGGGTTTAAAGGAAAGGTATTTTTTTCCTTGTAAACACTGATATTTTTTTCATTTTTTTTTCCATTTCAGTTAGTTTTCAACCTACTGAAGCAACTTTTAGTTCTTTCTTAAGTATGTGTTTGTTAACCACTGATATAAATACAAAAAGATAGAAATAGTTTGTGTTGTGTTACAAAATATTTTCCATTAATGTGTTTACATTTGATCTGTGTCCATAAAGCTCCAGATTTCTTATTTTTCATTGCTTGAATGTAGCTATTAAGAAGAAGAGATTCTACAGTTCCTTCTGGAATAAACTCTTTTATCTCAGAAGTGGCTGGACATTCACATTCTGCTCCGTGTGAGCCTGGTACTGTTATTTGAAGCAGCAGACTAATTCCATATATAGATCTGAGCAGCACAGTGCTGGGAAGGAAATTTAGCTTCCTTTGCTGAATCCTTTGCTGAGTGTCTCTGTCCTGCTGGCTGTCCAGACGACTCACCCATGCCTACGCCTTCCTTCCCTCCCCACCGCTATAAAGTGGGAGATGTAGGTGCCAAAGTTGCCCCCATTATGCTTTGTTTCCTGTTGTGTGACTTTTTGCTGAGAGTAAAGGAATTTCCATATCCTCTGTCTCGGAGGTGAACACAGATCTGTGCAAAACATCTGGGATTTAAAGCTGTTGTTGAGATGCGTCTATTTTAAACCGTCTTTTGTTCGTCATGGCCCTTTTTTCCTCCCCAATCAGGGTATGCAATCTCCTCTAGAGATATAAAATTTGTGTCCCATGTCCTGCTAACCTTTCATCTTGACCTCCACATTCAGAGCCCCAAAGAGATTTCTGGGAGACAAATCCAGCTTATCCTATCTCTGAGAGCATCTCCTTGTTCCATAGGCTCCATTACAGACGTTCCCAGTGCACCAAGCATATTGGCCACTTTGTTTGGAAACTAAAGGCACAAAGGTTACCATGTCCACTTATTAGTAAGTGGAGATGTTAAATAGCAAAGGGCTATTGGGGTTAGACTCTTCCCAGTGCAAATTTAGGACAACAAACTTGAGAAATTAGTTTCTGAAGAATCTGAAGTGGAGTGATGGTGAATATTTATTTTGTTATAAGGGTTGTTAAGGTACCAGTTCTCATGTTAAAGCTGTATTTACGCTACTCCTGCCAACAGTGGTCATATGACTCATATCCATAAACAACTCTGTCCTCGCCCTGTTGTTGAAACTCGACAAGATGCTTCTTGCTGTTTTTGTCCATTTACAATATATCTTTGTAAAATTATTTTCTCATCCCAAAGCTTTTATGAATAGGTTTTTGAGCTTTAGCCTGTTTCATCTCATCTTAACCAAAATTATTTAAAGATGAACACTGCATAATTTATCTGAACCTCAGTTCACTAGCCAGGTTTTCATGGCTGTTTATGTCCTTTTTTAAAAGAAGGAAGCAGAAAAGGTGAAGGAAAATGGAATAAAAAAAAACTATGAAAAATTTCAAAGCGTATTGCATTCAATTGGGGGAAAAAATGCATCTGATTAAACCAAAGCAAAGCTTTCCTAGGTCATAAATTAAACTAGCAAAGTAAGTGAGAACCAAACTTGGCTATCTGTACTCCACAGAAAACCATCAGAGCAGACCCCACCTATTGCCTGTATTTTTCTTTTCAGCTACTACTATAAGGACTGCAAGTACAAAGTACCTCCATTTAGGAAAGATGTTAACAGGATTTAATTTTTTCTTCTGCCTTCAGAACCCGAAACGGTCTATAAAAACCTGCTTAATCCTTCTTTTTTCTTCTTTTTTAATGCCCATTATTTTTCGCCCTTGTCACTTTTCTGCTATGAAAAAGTTTTTATGATTCTATTTTCTTAAGTACAAGATGATGGAAAGCCGTTATTCTAGATTTTCTGTTTGCATTTTCAGAATTATGGAGACAGTTTTTTACATTAATTTTTTTTAAAGCATAATATGCAATTTCATTTTCATAGTAACTTTAAAAGATATTTGCTCATTTCCTGTTTTGAAGGAGGTTTCTTCCATCGCATGCAATGGAAACAACTTTGTCAATCATGTCCAACCTGGCACAGAATTAAAAAAAATTATATAATGATCAGAGGTGATAACCAATAAGCGGAAAACATTCCTAGTTATAATGTAATATTTCAGATTTCAAGATTTAAAGCCATACTTTTTAACTTTAGCAAATTTTCACACTTTGGTGCCCTCAAAAAATGGCTAATTTGGCATCTGTCTGCATCCTGTCCTTTCAGAGATCTCTTATAAAAGTCAGTCTGATGATGACTCTTGCCTTATCTCTTGCTCCATCACTTTTAGTTTTTCTTTTCTTCGCTTCCTCCAATAATGACATATTGCATTTCTTTCCTGAATTAGCCATGGTCCACATTAAAACAACCAGTGTGTTGATATCCAGTTGCTGGCATGTACAGAGTACCATAAAGCAAAATGCAGTTGTAATATGATAACCTGGGGATGGAGAAAAAACCATGAACTCAGGTTTCTCAGCCTTGAGACACTACTACAGCAACAACGGCTGTAGTAGTAGTAGTAGTAGTAGTAGTAGTAGTAGTAGTAGTAGTAGTAGTTTTAGTTTTACTAGAAGTAGTATTAGTTTTACTAGAAGAAGGAAGAGGAGGAGGAAGAGGAGGAGTTCTTGCTTTAAGTGCGTTAATCAAAACCTGAAGACATCTCTCCATTTTCTGTTTGTGGATTTCTACTGCAGTTGTTTTTCTGCTTTTTTGTATTTCAAAATACAGATTCCCCCCTTATCTGGTCCATTTTGGTGTTCCCCAAGGTTCTGTTTTGAGGCCTCTTCTGTTTTTATTGTATTTGCTCCCTCTTGGGCACATTCTGTCCATTTTTGAAGACATTCTTCATCAATGCTATGCATTTGATATTTAGCTGAACACCTCATTTCACCCAAATGAAATGTCGAAGCTCCACAGTTTGTTAAAATGCATACACTGTTAAATGGTGGATGGTAGACATTTTTTTTGTTTAAATCTAGACAAAACTGAAATAATTAGGTTCTCATAAGAAAAGTGCATGTCTGACATAAAGGAGACACTTGGACTTCTTGGTTCTTTGGCAAAATCCTCTGTTAGGAACCTTGGCATAACCTTTGATTCTTTTTTTTACTCTGGGTGCATGTCAAGTCTCCGGTTCATTCCTGTTTTTTATCATCTGAGGAATCTTGCCAAACTAAGCTCCATTGTGTCAGGTTGTAAACTACAAAATATTATTCATACTTTTATTTCATCATGATTTGATTATTGCAATGGACTATACCAGGGGTGGGGAACCTTGGCCCTCATCCTGCAAGGTTTCCATGTTTCCCTGCACAAACACACCTGATTCAAATTAACTAGTAATTGTGCAGAACTTCATTGGCTGTTGTATCCATTTGATTTGAGTCAGGTGTGTTGAAACAGGGTTGCATGGAAAACTTGGACTACACACATGTCTTAAAAAATAACCTCCCTAGAACAGTTGCAAGTTGTTCAAAATGCTGCTGCCAGGCTTCTGACAAAATCCTCCAAGTTGACAATGAGACTGAACTGCCTTCCGGTTTTTTAATTTAAGGTTTTATTCACTGACTTTGACAGATTTTCATGGACAGGGGCTATCTTGTATCAGTGGGCTTCTGCATCCATATCTTCATGGCAGGTCCCTGAAGTCCTGCGACCAGGGCCCGCTGATGGTGCCCCATACTAAGATGAAAACAAAAGGAGGCAGAGCCTTCTGTTCAGTAGCCCCCAGACACTGGAACTCTCTTCCTTTTGACTTGAGATTGGTGGACTCTGTGGTCACTTTTAATAGCCAGTTAAAAACATGTCTTTTAAATGGGATTTTTATGCATTTTTGGCTCTTGTGATTTTGTGATATCTTGAAAGGTGATATGGAAATAAAGTTTTACGTACTTACCTACTTCTTCTACTGAATTATTATCATTTTCAAAAGAATGCTTTAGATTTGCTTTGTTAGGAAACAAAATCAAGCTGATGAGGGTATTACAGCTTGAAATATAGAGAGAGTATCAAGTGTCATCTGCCATGGCCAGGAGGACGAGGAAGGACAATGGCAGGATTTCAAAACACTAGGACCAAAAGTAAATAACAAATCTTCTAATGGAAAAACTGGATAAGTAAAACAAGGAAGACATAAAGACAAACTGGGGCAGTTTTGACAAGTATCTGGCTATGAGCAAAGGAAAGATAAGGAGTATTTATACTGAGGGGAGCCAAAGACTAAACAAGGAGTAGGTGTGGTTATCAGCTACAGAGAACCAGGTGTAATGAGGAGCAGGAAATAAACACTTCAGAATACATAAAGGAATAGACTTTACAAAAACAAGACAGGAAGTAAAACTAATGACAAATTAAACCAGTCTTTAAATACAAGAATTGCAGACTAGCGTGAGGAATGATTTATAACCATGACACCAAGAAACTCAACCTGAACTGAAGAAAACCTAGCTGGAAGCTAAAGAACAGACCAAGAAACAGAAATCTAACAGAACCACAAACCCACAGACTGTGATGACAAGCTGAGTTGTATCAGAATCTGACCTTCACCAAATGATACCGTAAATGAAAAGAAAAGACTATTGATTGTATCTTTTGAAGGCAAATATAGTATGTTTTAGCGTAGGCTGCAGAAGAAACTCAAAGACTGTTTCCACTGCTCCTGCGTCGTCTCAGCTGGTTTTACTTCTAATCGCATCATCTACTCGTGGGTGCTTGCTGACAAAGCGTAATCGAGGTTTGGATTCTTCCGTTATCTCTCGAAGGGAACAGATGTTGCAGCATAAGCGTTCAATACATTAGGGTAATGTTGTCTTTGTTGTCAGTTTGGCCAGGGCAGTAGGCAGGCCACCCATGCTGTTTAGCTGCCATTTTCATGGACAGTGGATGATGTGTGTATCTGAGTGGAGCTACCTACAGATTCAGGCAGCCCTCTTGAGCATTTCCACAGAGGGACGGATGGTGGCAGCTGCAGATATTTTGGTGAGGTCTTTGTTGTTGCACTGCCAGGGGCCCCTGAAGGTGGTCGGACACAGGAGGAAATTCAGATGAGTTACTCCCATCTGTGGACAGGGCGGTCAGAATGAAGCAGACCAATCTGGAACTGGAGTGCTGCGGGCCAGTGCTGTTGTCTCAACTGTTTGCATTACAAACAACTGATTATATGATAATAATCATACATTTTATTTGAAGCGCCTTTCATGAAACCCAAGGTCACTTTACAAAACGAATCAGAGTAAGTAAAAGAACAATAAAGTCAAATTAAATAGTATAAGTGCAAGACAAAATAAAAGATTAAAGGTACCGTATGTAAGATTCTGGCCGAAACTGGTACTGCAATCATGTGAAGCCGTAGTCTATGTAAG
>JAPMNP010715036.1:0-14970 GCA_029874935.1 Atherina boyeri
TCTCTAAGCTGCATTTTTGCTTTACTTGGCTGAAGCTCGAGCACACAGAATTTACAGCAGCGAATGGGAAATCCTCATCAATCAGATTTGTTTTATAAACCTATTGAATTTGATGTAATTTACTATTTATTTTATGTGACCTATCATAAACCTCTTGCACCATCTGGGATACCTATAAAATGCAAGTAGAACAAGAGTAGAGTTCAGCAGAAGACAAAAGTTAAGGATTCAATGGTTGCATATCGACAGTTACTATCTTCAACTTTATCATAAGATGTCAGTTATTGTTTCACATTGTTACTCTAGAGGTAATTAAAGATAGCATAAGAAATAATATTTTAAAAATCTCAGACCTATTCTAATTACAATAATTGCACAGCTTGAACTTTACTGATTGTTTCGGTTGAGCTTTACTCATCCAGTGTGTCAAGGAGAGGTAGAGCTGCATAATTGATTAATGATTAAAAGCTGCTTAAATAGTGAAAAATTACAAGAAATCTATCAGTGTTTATAGTGAGGCATGACAGGTTAAGTAAATTGATGCTGTCAAAGTCTCTGAATGGCCAAGCCTCTTTCTTCCTCTCCTCTCACTATCTGACTTCTTTTTTCCTAAAGCTTTTTGATGCATTTGCGCTACTCTCTGCTAGCCCCGAAAAATCACTTTGTCACATAGTGACGCATCATTTCACATGCTGAATTTTTTAAAACTGGAACTGGAAATCCTTTCTCAGCATGCAATATCCATTAGAGAGAAAAATTATTCATATGATTCCCTTACATTATTTATTACTTAATGAAGAAAAATATGTGCCACTCAAGCTCTCACCATTGTTACCCTACGATACTTCTTTCTCTCAGGATTTCAAGTGTCTTTACAGGATCCCACTGTGGGAATTGACTTTTGATCACATAGTAATGGGATTTTAAGTGGCCTCATTCCCGTATCACCTCTTGAAAATTCCCTTCATGGAGGTCCGGTAAATCTCCTCAAGAGTTTGTTGAGATCAGCATTGCTTCTTTTATTGCTTTTCGCCTCACATTTGATTTTTTTGGGATTGTGCAGAAAGTTTTTTGGTCTGAGGGCAGACATACATGAATAACTAAAACTAGGCCCAAACCGATATTCTATCTTTTTCTTCTCCTCTCGTCTATGTGCCGCATCATCTCTTGCCCATGCATTGAAGACAACCAGTTTTGCGAGTTGAGATCCTATATAAAACAGCAGGCAGAATGTAATTTGGAAAGACAGAAAAATATCTTAGAGCACTATCAAATGCATTTATTCCAGAGACATTTGTAGCTACTGAAAATAACTTTGAAGCATTGAGCAGATATGGCTGTGTCAAATACAAACTGTCATAGGGTATTAGAGTCAAGGTTGGCTTGACTGTGTATTGGGTTATGGGGTTTCTGTTGCTGTGCAGTGCAGGGGGAGCAGATGGAGCCTTTGCAGGTGGGAGAGTCAGGCTTCTGTTCTGGGTAGAAGCTGAGAGAGGCGGAGCTGCATGTCTGCTGCTTATATCCCAGCCTCTCTAGGGTTCCTAATATCACAGTATTGAGGGTGATAAATGGACCTGCAAAGGCGACACTAACCGCGTTCATGGTTCAATGACTTGGTCACTCAGATTTTCTTTTCTTGTTAAACAAAATGGATTGTAATTCTTAAAGGGCTCACTATGAAACGGGGGTTTACAAATTTAAGAGTGTTTGTTTGGCGCTATGACATTGCTTCATCTGTGTGCGCTTGTTAACCTTGTCAAAATGAAACTTTATTGATGCAGACAAAGGACTGTGTCTGTTTTCAATAAATGTGGGTTTACAATACAACACAATAAGTGCAATAAAGTCCGACTGTTTGTGTGCATATGCTTACATGTTTGCAAATTGAGGTAAATACCACGGACGTTGTGAATGTGCAGAGGCTGACCTTTTACTGAAAACAGACAGCAGCTACGTATGCTGCTGGTTCTCCATAACCTGCAGCTTTTATGGGTCACAAAGAACACTTAAGTCTGGGTATACAGTACGTGTCGACACATTAATGCTCTTTGTGTCAGTGTGAGATTAAACAAACATAGAGAAATACAAATCATTTTTACAGTGTCAGGAAGTTGTAGACATTTAATGTTGAATGATTGAAAGATGCTTTAGAGCAGGCTTCAGTTTTTCCTGTCCTTTTCCTTTTTTTCAGCACCATCCAGCAGACCCCCCTACTTTTGTTTACTCATCTACCTGTCTGGGTTTTCCTCACTTTGATAAATAATTGACAAACTCTTTTTCTATGATATGTAGTTTAATGCTTTTTTCACCAGGCTTGTAAAAAATCTCCTTGCATAGCGCTCCTTTCCTGCTGAGTTCAGAGTGCACCTCAATGCAGGCGACGATTCCATGGTGACAGCCTCTTTAATTTTACATTTATGTATGATTCAATCCAATTTCTTTCTTTCTTTTTCTTTTTTTCTTTTTTTTTACAATGTCGCAGAGAAAAAAATATAAACAAGAAATCTAGTGCACTTATTTTTGTTCCTGGTATGTTCTATTATTTTTGGTCCAAAGGGTTTTAACGTGATTGTTTTGTAGGATGTTGTTAAACGACATGTGCACACCTCCAGCTTATAATATTTGGAGGATTGTTGACAAAAAAATACTGCCTGTTCACTGGAGCCTCATTTATTGTATGCTCCAGGCAAGGAGTATTTCAAAGTGAGAAATTGTTATTGTCCGTGACAAGTGTTGAATTGCATGACACACAAAACAGTTTAAAAAGAATTATAAGTGCAGCCACTGAAGTGTTTGAGTCCCATGATGTTTAAAGAGAGGAGTTGTTGTGATATTTGTTTTGTTTTTTTCATATATATTCTTTTATTTCAGTACATAATTATTATCCACTATGGATTCAGTTAGCATTAGTGTAGCTGTACAACAATCTTAGGCAACCAATTATTTATTAATTATTTATTAATTTGTTTATGAGCTAAATGTTTAAATGAGCAAAAGACAGAACAAAGAAAGGTGGTGAGAAAAATTGTTGGGGATGAAAAAAACATCTTTTTTTTTCTTTTTAACTCTCTTCTTTACCTTCCTCGTGCTCATTTGGACACAGCCCAGACACAAGGCAACTTGCTAATTAGTTCCCTCTGTTAAGGGGCGGGTCGCCAAGTGTCCCCAGCTGCCATTACTAGTGATAATAAAAGGAAGCTCCAAGGGGTTATAAATGGGCATTACAGTACTTTGACAGTCTCCCTATATGGGCAGTACTTAACAGTGCAGCTCGGGCTTTGGTTCCCCTTGTTTCGTACTGAGATGAGGACAATAATACATTGAAATCTCACATCACTCCCTCAAGCAAAACCCCTTTAGAAAGCAGAACATCTTGTCTCAGCAAAATTTTAGGAACAAATTGTTTTTTTCAATAAACTACTAAAAAAATTCTCTATTTGCATCTTTTCCTGCTTATTACAACTCAATGAAGACAATTTGACACAAAAGTGATTATGCATCCAGGCTAGGAAATGTGAAATAGGAGCACCACTGGGACGCAGATTCATAAACAGCCAGTGAAAGTGATATTTTGTTCAAATGCAAATTGTGTGAAGGTTTTGTTCCAGAGGCATGCAGGGTGAAATTGGCCTTTAAACACATTGGCATACTAATGTCTGGAGGTGCCTCTACCCTCAGTCCGCCCAGAGTAACCATAGAATTATAATTGACTCGTAGTTCACGTGACAATGCAAACATTCGTGTCAGGTTGACTTAAAGTATCTGTGCTGTGAGTGTGTGTTGAATATCTGGCTATCTGTGTATACAGGTATGGAAGCAATACGCAGTGATTGATTTGGATCCATTTTCCGCCTTTTCTTCTGAAATTTATCCAGTGAGTTGAAGATATATTCATTGGTACATAAACAAAACAATCCTTAAAGTTTGAAGCAAACTGTTTGTTTTTTATTTCAGCCATTAGCTGTTCCTTATCCAGAGCAATAACTGTATTATTTATTAGTTTTCTTTTCTTTGTTTGTCTGTGAACGCACAAAAAAATATAGTTGCGATAGTTTCACAAATTTCCATGAAACCGTATTAAATGTCCATGTCAGACATGTCGACCCAGGCTGAGGAATTTGGACTTGATCCTTTGAGTTAAAAAAAAATCAAAGAAGATATCAGTCAAGACCTGAGCCTTTTGATTAAAAAATACTTAATACCTTGCAGCCAAGCCAAAATAATAAAGTAGGTTGTGTAAAAGAGTATGCCTCATTATTTAAGTTGACAGTTAACTCCTTTAAATTCCAAGAGAACAACCAGTCAAACTGCAGGAAATACAAGCACCTCATCATGATTAGTTTGAATATTGAATATAATTGATGTGTAAAAACTCCCGACTTACATGCGACATGGGGGAAAAGTCCATTGCCCATCTCTTATTCATGCAATTTGATTTCTCTCAAATCAGATGAGGCATTAGAGAACTGCAGGTTCTTAAAGACCCACCACTATGAAAATCATGTTTTTTTTCTGTTGTTAACATGTTCTTGTGGCATTCTTCTAAAGCTAGAGGACATATCTTTAGAAAATGAAGCTCAAAATTGCATTTTTGAGTATTTCTGCATTCAAATCGCTGTGAACCAATGACAGTCACTAAAAGGCAGCCTAAAACAGACTTGAGTTGTGATGTACTGTAGCAACTCCACTGGGTAGGCAACAAGCTCCTGCCACACAGACTATGGATCAACACATATGTGCTGTAGTGGGTTACAGTGCTAAGAAGAGAGATATTGGTATTAGCTTTCATACTGACTCCGCCCACAACGCAGAGGCGAATTGCTAATGAGCTACTGTCGTTCTGCAGATGCAAAGTCCTGGAAAATAGCACAGATTTTGTGATTTGGGCTAAAAACAGCATAATCATAATTTAAAAAGCACTGAGAATGCTTTAAAATAGCTCAAAAGATGATCGGAGTGGGTCATTAAACTAGAGCAGAAGAATCGGACTTCCTAACAAACTGAGCCACTGTACAAAAGTACAGTCAAACTTGGAGGCCAGATAAAAGCTTATAAATCCTTTCATCGAAGTAAAAACTATACTGTATGCACTCAAATTGTTTCCCATGTGGGAGTCTTTTTAAACAGAGAAGGTGATTATTCACTGAGGAAAAACTTGTCCTTTTTATACAGACAATGTGTTGCATGCATTTTTGTGGAGATGCCTCAAAACAAAGAGCTGATGAGGCAGTAGGAGGGAGAGAGGCTGTGCGGTAAAAACACAAATGCACCAGTACATGTTCACATGGAAGTATATTATATGGTTTCCAATATTGTGTAATGGAATTATATGTAGCCTCAAGTAATGTTACAGTATGTTCCACAATGTAATGTTAATTACTGGACTACCATTTGATGAGTGGAGAACCAAAACATTCTTAAGAGGGAATGAAAAACCAATGACAGGCTAGCAAAATGAAGCATAGCATTACATTGATGGAAATTACATGTATCTTAACATTAGAGACAATATGCATACAGTATGTGCATTCACTGATCGTCGTCATTTTCATCCTTCAGCTGTGGAAATGTTATATAGCATAACTGTTATGTTCTTTTTATGTTTTTGTGAAGCAGGTTTAATATGCACTAATCTTCCTCTGAAGGCGATTCATCCAGACTTTATGCCAGTTTTTGTATTTAACTTTGCTTACATTATTCAAATGAGCTTTGTTTATTCATAAACTAAATGTTCCATATTTTCATTTGCTAATTTATCTGCCTATGTTTATGATAGTTCAGAAAAGTGCTCTTTAACATCATATTAATCTTGTTGTCCATATAGAAATATTACTAGCCAATGAGCTTTCTCATTGTTTCCTTGCTGATACACTAAGCTACTTACTGTATACTATAATATTTAGCATTAAAAGATTAGATTCAAATGAAATAAGGTTAATGCAGTGCAGGGTCTGTTGCAGGGTGCAGGCTGCAAATGCATTCTTGTCTCAGTGAGTCAGCTCTGCGATTGGCATTCAGTTGAACTCCCTGCAAGATTTCAAGCAATAAATATGGAAATCTGTATATGAGAGCCAAGCTCTTGTCTAGCTGCTTTTTGCCTATTGCACAGTTTAGTCAAGTATCACTTTAGCATAAACAGACTAATAGTAAACAGTGAGATTGAGGTTTTCACAGCTGCCAACTATTCAACATCATTTGGAAAACCTTTTAGACACAACAATTAAATGTTTCCAATTTGCAAAATCCTTGTTACCAACACTACTTTCTTTTGCAGTAATTATGCATGACAAATATGATAATTGGAACAGAGAAATTATCTGTGTACAATAGATTTTGCATGTTAGATTTAGGTTTTTGAAAGACTCATGGAAGGAAAAAAAAATCAGGGGAGCCTTGGGCGTTTGGCACAAAAATATCTGTAAATCCCCTCTGCCACCCTGGGCACTGACACATGCTGTGACTAACCCTTTAACATCATAATACCATTAAAATTGTCATACTGAAAAGCATGCCCTAATAAATACAGTGTGGTAGTAAACATTAAACCAGTGAAAAGAATGTGAGGTGAAAACATTAGTATTAAGATCATGCTTCTGCAGGTTGATTAAAACTCTCTTTGTTGGACTGCTGGAGGTCCCAGGAAGATTTTATTTTTATTTTTGAGGCTACATGGGGACATGCCTGAGGTGGGATGTTGTAATCAGCCTCTTCCTGAGACCCAATCACCAGAAGTGCAAAGGGTTTCAAAATACCACAAATGTGTTCTGAAAAACACAAAAAGCGGTTCAGGCAAGCTGAAAAATGTTTATGATGAAAAATAATGACTGAGCACCATTTGTGTGGTTTACAGAAGGATTACCATGAGTTGACTGTGGCTATAAACTGTGAGTAAAATCTGAACAGACTTGTAACTCCATTTTTTTTTAGCAGTTTTTCATTCATTTTTTACCTTTTTTTTAATTTTGTGAATAACTGCCATCAGTACATATTTTTAATGATGCAATGATGCAGGGAGCCCTGACCATGAGAAAAATGTTGAGGTTCTCTCTTGGCTCTTTGAAATCTACTGAGATGAAAAAAAAAATCAGACAGTAATTAACCAACAGATTAAATGAAGGTCACCATCCCCTCATTGGTCGGAAAATGTCCTAATTTCTTTTGGTTTGAATCTATTCCATGGTTAAATTTCTACTTTTATTAATTTGAATGTATTATTAATTTTCAACCACACAGTTTCACACTAGAGTGAGTAAAACCTACACTAAACCACAGCATGCAATAAATTCTCAAAAATTATTATCAGAATTTCTACAAAATCGTTAAATCCTAAAGTCATTCAAAATCTTAAAATGCCCACACTTTGCATTATGTAAAACTGTCATGGTTCCCATATTTCCTTTTGCCTACATGAATGTTTCTGTTTTGCTTGACTTGAATCTTTGCATAACTAAGACAGTTTTCATTTTCTTTTGTATCGAACACGTAATCTGTCACACATTCTGTACCTCTGATGAAGACGGAAGAGTTACTGTCCAAACATGTCATGTGTGACAGATGATGTGTCTGATACAGAAGACAACGAAAACTATCTAAGAACATAGACACTATGAACATTTGAATTACTAAGACAGCAAAGGAATGTAAGAGAAGGTGGACGGTGGTCATGAAGTCCCCTCTGAACTAATATTGTCCATCAACATCTCACTTTTCAACTTTGCTGTCATTCACATTTGGCGAGGGCTAGGGATGAAAATACATAGCATGGCATGAATAACGATAAATACATGATTACAAGTTTGCATCATGTCACCTGAATGCTTTTCATATAAAAATGCAAGATATAAAAAATTATTCTATCTCACAATTTCTTTACCTTTATTGTAACATCACTACATTTTAATCATGCAACAAATGCACATGTTACATATTTTATTTTATTTATTTATTTGTTTTAAGACTGGAAGGCATTTGATCTGCAAATCAAAGGTAGAATAAGTCATAGCAAAGGTCATTATGAAAATAGTCAAGCGCTCACATAAATCAGATCTCAAGTGTAATCCTACAAACACGTTCCTAATTACTCAAAATGAAGCAGAAGTTATTTAACGGTGCCCATATGAGAACTGTGTAATGTTCTGCACTGGACATCTGTTCCAGACAGAAGTGGCAGAAGCCTTTAGTTCATCCAACCATAAACAACAGATCCTCCTGATTAATTTGCAAAAGATTCAACTAAAGCACATGATGTAAGCTTGAAACATTTTTTTTTTTTTAAACAAAGACAACATCAGGCATGGTCGTGCTAACAAAGAGCAGCTTATAGAAATGATAATGTCACTGCTCTAGAGGTCAGACTTGTGCTACCAAAATCCATTAAGGACATTGCACTGTTTTTGACTGTGTTTCACTTTGTTATACTGTATAATATTACTTAGGAGGAAAAATACCAAGCAATAGATACATGTATACAATATATCTTATCATATTGCTGTGTATATGGACCTTTAATTTCAGGCCATATTTTCCCTTACTGCTCCTGTTCTTTGCCATAAGGCTGAAATGTTGCTGCATGTTCTTGGACATGAAAGCATGGGTCAACAATTTATCTTTCCAGTAATGTGCCCCACAGACTGTAAGTGGGTTGTCAGAGCCAGACTTGGCTTGTTTTCGTGCATGACTGTAATTAGGTAATTTTTGGCTTACATCTGTGATCAAAGCACTGATATTTTTTGATCAAATGAAGGAGTGGGATTGTAACCGTAACCTGAAGAGGTACTGCAGTCGGGATGCATTTTATGTGTAGACTACAGGCCACAAGAGACAGCACGTCAACACAACCCAGTCGCATGGCTCTGTGATTCAGTCATGATCACTTGTTTTACCATTAGAACTGTGTGATGCTGTAAATTGGTGTCCTTTCAGTGCTTTCATCCATGCATAAAGCCACTCCGCCTCTTTGGAGACCCTGAATAAAGTATTTTACTGTATTTTTAGGAACCTCAATCTTAAAAAAAGTACCAGACCACAAAGCAGGACCAGTCATAAATGTACACCGTGATTATGAGTAATGTGAAGCAACGTTACCTTGCTCATTATGTAGACTCTTCTAAATCATTTCATACGAGACATTGATTTTAATGATTATATTACAAGCTTAAGTAAAATATGAGCTTCTGGGGAACAAGATGTTCACAGAATTTAAACCCAAAAAATACCAGATATTGGCATCCATTAACACAGATTTAAATTATTACAGCTTTTTCACAAGATTACTGAAACATTTACTAGTCAAGCCAGTGTGTCATTGCTAAAGATTTACATAAAAATCAGGACGTGGCGCAAGGCGCTGGTGTGGTGATACACATAGACACTGATGTTGACAGATGGTTGAAAAGTGAAAGGCCTACTGAAGGCCACCAGCGTCACATAATCCTGACACAAGGCAGAGTTTAGAATAAAAAATCTGTTGCTTAGCAAGGCAAGTTTATTTGTACAGCACAATTCATGTTACAAAACAGCAGGTTAAACGTATTATATACTGCCCACATACCTTTAAAAACAATATAGTAAAAGTCAAACCTTTAACCTTATGCTGATTTAGGGTTTAAAAATCTTAAAACGGGTAGAAAAAGGTTATAAAAACAAAAAAAAGTGAAGACAAAAGATTAACCACACCACCGTCTAATAAAATGAGACTGGTGACATTAGTTGGCCAGTAATTTTGAGTTATATTTTAGTTTGTAGAGTTGTTTCAGCAGGAACTCCCTTTATAATAATTAGTTCCCTGAAAACATGTCATCCTGATTTAATAAAAAAGAGTCTGTGCTCAATTAAACTGGATATTGTAAAGCACAGCTTTGGAATCTTTTCATTTTCTAAGATAACTCATCTGCAGTGTGAAAGATGTACAGATTAACACTCTCACTCTAAAACATGCAAAACAAATTGCAGATATGGGACTGCAGTCTGTTACTCTTCTTTTTTCAGAGTTTCCTCATTAGGGATTGATTCAGTGCTGCTGCAGCTGACCACATATTAAATCATGGTGCAAAACAAGGCAACTTTGTTGACACAAAAGGTTTTTAGTTTTTTTTTTTTTAAAGATGATTATTTTGCTATGTGCACAAGTTCTGATGTGATTGCAGGAACTGATGAACTGCAGCCTAAAAACTGAAGACATAAAGATATTCACTTTGATTAGAAATATCACAATTAGGCTGATCATGTTTTCATGTGCGGTGGTCGGCGGTGTGGTTTCCACAGTGGGCCCCAGCCATGCTGATGGAGAAAAGGAGTTTGGATGTTTTGTTCATTTTAAATTTCCACGTACGATGTACAACTTGGTGTTTTTCCTCTTTCCAGCTCAAATGATCAGGATTCTTTTTGGAATCATTTGGCTTATTTTTCTTTTTAGAAAAACCAAAAGAGCAATCTCAGAGCTGGCTATGAGCTATCCCTGTTAATCATTTTCAGCACCAGCAGACCAGAATTGGATAAATTCAGAGAAACTATTGATCTCTGGTTAGAGATACAGTTCACACATTGCAGAATATTGTGACAGCAGCAAAAATGGAAGATTATTGGAGGGAAAACACTGAGCATATACTGTATGTATAAATGAAAAGGCTTTAAAGCTTAGTATTTTGTAGAATAGCAGTATAACTTATAACTCATTTAGATTCATCTTTCTGTGATGTATGAGAGTTGCGCTAATCGATTAGAAGTGGTAATTGAGATGTTATGACAAAGTGCAACAAAAGAAAACAGAGTCTGTTTAGAGAAAACTATAAACATAAACGGGACTCAAGGGGCATATTAATGCAACTGGATATCAGGTTGTAGCCTGGGCGTTATAGTTTCTCATCTATTTTTTTCTCCCTGTCGTACATGGAAGGTCTCCTTTAGAAGACATCAAGGTGGCACGAGAAAATTTGCTCCATGCTTAAAATGTATGATAGCCCTCTTTTTTTGCAGCTCTTTATGGATAAACAGTCATGGTCATCAGAATGTCAGTTGTCCTTTTCCTTGCCTGGCTGACTCTCATCCTGCTGGCCTGACTTGTTTGTTTTTTTTTTCCTTCTTGTATCTCTGACTTGACTGTAAAGAATTTGATGGATATGAGCTACAATATGTTGTTGAATGTTTTTTTTTTTCAGTGCTCCATTTTTTTTCCCACCATTCAGTAGCCTGCAGTTACTTCTATATTTCATGACTAATGCTGCAATCATTTCAAAAACACATAACTTACAGGGGAAAAAATTGATTTCAATAACACAAATTGAGAGTAAAAATGCTTTTTTTCTCCAAATTCTAAAAGAAAGTATTTGGTGAGAGCTGTTTAGGGGCAATCATCGGAAACACTCAGCAATTTTCAGTTTCATTAGTGCACAATATGTATACGCGCATCCAAAATCCAATCCATGTGAAAGTTTGCTCCACTTGTTCTAAATGTTACAAACTCTCAGACACCACAAGCCGTGAAGTGTCTGACCAGCCGCCAATCTCAGATTTTCCTTTAGGTTGACCTGATCTGACCCTGTTTCCTCTTTCATTTACATCATATCCATGATTACATATTGCTGATATGTTCTCAGGATGTGTCGATCTGTTGGTAGATCATTTTTATGACATTAAGTCACTTTAAAGTTACAAGTTTCCTTTGTTATTCTTGTCTAATTACTCTTGTGCTGAGTAAATATTTTGTATATTTAGTCTTGAGCTGTGGGGTGTAGTGCTTGGTGACATCAATTCAGACACCATTCACTGTTTTAGACTGCAGTGCTCGCAGTGGTGCTCACACTGACTCCCCCAAGCTTGCTTTTGAAGTCACCCATCAACCTGCCTCAGGCACAATATTCATCTATTTGGGACTGAGTTGACACTCTTGCGAGGACAGATGACTCCACTTGTAAAGCTCAGGACTTTGCTCACGTCGAATGTTGCATTTGTGAATGTCAGCCAAGGTTTGACTGCACAGACACCCTTAAAGTCTTGGCTTCGTTGTTGTTGTTGTTTTATGAACTGCCCATTTCATAAAAGGAACAGTATGTCAAATCTGAGCGTCTTGTTCAAACGCTTCTTTTCTTGTACTCTGGTCTTCATCAATTTCTCTGCGTCTTTTATATTTTCCACAGTCTGAGTTTTGAACATCAGTGGGGTAAAAAAAAGGCACTGTTGCATCAACCCCTTGCTGTTCTATAATTAAAAGGTCTCTGCACACAAGAGTGGCATTAACAGTCATAAGGATGCTGGTGTTCTGTTCCAGAACACCAAATCTGATTTTAGTGATCATAGCTAAAGATACTAAGCATATGAAAGGTTGCTCTAATTGCAGACTCTTCTTCCATTTACTGTTTAGATTCATGCTGGTCACTTGTTGTCGCTTCTTTTCTACCGTAGCAATATAATTATATTTACATTCCATAAAATGATGCTGTTATTAGGCCTTGTACTGCCAGAAATGACGCTATAATGTTTTGTCAATAGCTTTACCTCGGCTGGATCTCAAAACAAGAATACCTCTTATTGCTGGGGAGGAATTAAAAAGGCTGCGGCTAAAACTGAATTCCACTGTTATGAATAGAACTTTCAAAAACAAAAGTGTTGACCTCATGGCTGCACTTCTTTGGTTAACAGCTTTAGAAAATAAATAAAAATCCCATCCAAGGACGAAGGAGGAGTGACATAACGATACGGTATTGATCTCAAGTGGTTTTAAAAGCCTGTAACAAGAGACTGGTTGTCAAACAAGATGTGCAACTCTCAATAGATGGAGCAAACTTATATGGAGGGAGAAACTGCTCCGTGTATGCATCTACAGATTCATATCTTTGGAACATTTTCTACAATGTCACATGGATTTAAGTACAGGAACTCACAAGAAATGAAGCAGTTGTTTGAAATATATAGAAATAACATTCAGATATGGGTTTACTTTATAGATAAGACATATATTTGACATTTATTGGATACATGCCTGCTCACAAAGAAGAATCCTCTGTCTTGTTCCACTTGAGTGATTTTTCCCTTTTCTCAAAGTATTTTTTTTTCTTTTCTTTATCTGAATCAAGGCCAAAAGGGTAAACGTAAAACATTACAAATGTATTTGAAAAGAGCATTACAACCAGAAATAGCTGAATTTATGGGGTTTGGTTGACCCAGTTACATGGCATAAAACGTTTTACATCACTGCAGGTCTACACAAACCTAAACATCTGGATTAAGAACTTTGAATGCACACACAGTCTGAAAACTGAATTATTTGTCGCTGTGAAACATGCGGCGTAATGATTTTAAAAGATACACAGAAACCCAAAGGATCCATCAGGCATATGTACAAACTTTTTATATAATTTTTTGTATCATTTATGTAAAGGAGTTGATGATTGCCTATGAGTGCGAGTTATTATTCAAAAGCAATTATACTATGATTTCTGGAGCTCTGGAGGAGCTTTTTTCCAATGAGGAAATTACTCTGATGTCATAATGATATGATGTATAACAGAAAGCCTGCATTACAAACTGGAGGCTGTAATAAAGATATGGGCATATTTACTGTAATGCTATTAAGTCAAAGAGAAAGCCGGTCAGTGCAGCATTCCAGTCGGGATCGGTATTTCATTGTTTTTCAGCATTCCTCCTCCAATTTGCCTCCTAAGGATTTTCTATCCTATAACGTAATNCCTGTATTGTACCTACATAGTCCCATTCTTCCCTTACTGTGGGAAATGAAAAAGGAAGCTGAATAAATGCAATGAGCTGCAACTTCTTCCGGTTAATTTAAGTGTGATATTCAAGATAAAGTACAAAACATAGGCTACTGTTATAATTATTAGGCTGTAACTTGCCTGCTCAGCATGTAAGGAGCTAGCCTCCTCCTCCTTCATTAATTTTCTCCAGCCTCATGAAATTCCTCACGCCTGCTCCAAACTGTCATGTTTGTAAATAGCTCATCAGAATTTAATCATCGTTTCAAACATGATTCCCTCATAGGATTAGGCCATTTGGTGAGACACATTAAAGAATGACCCATCAGTGTAATAAAATAAGGTTATTTTTGATGAGCCGTCAAGGAAGGCACAGCAGATGGGCAGAGTATAGTTAGAAGGCATAAATCGTCTGCTCCTTTTCATGTGTGATGCGTGTGCCCTTGGTTACCTAGTAACTCTTCTCTCCATCTCCAGTTGGCGCTCCCGAATATATTCATGCGGGACAGCGCGGCGCGCTCCCGCGAAGCTCGTGTTGAGCCGAAGAAGAGTCAAGGCAAGAGCGTCAAAACGCACCAGGACTAGGAGGAGAGCTCTCCGCTTGGGAAAAAAATAAATAAAATTGAATAAAATAACATGGGAAACATCCGTTAATATGACAGCAGAGAGAGGATAATGAGAGTTGTTATCGCTGCACAGGAAGGTCAACCCCGAAAAATATAAGCAGTGTTCAGACTACACGGATATTTGGAGTACTATCGGCTGCAAGCCCGACAGCAAGTAAAGACCCAGAGACGGTCAAACATTGCCCCGGCTTTTTATTCTCAGAAAGGCATGGGGGGATTTACACCTCGACAAGGCAGGTGAGTCATTTCATGATACTTACATCTGTCTGCGTTTGAGACTCTGGAGGATGAAAAGGAAATGGGCACATATCAGTACTTTGACTAAGGCTACACTTCTTTTATTTATTTATTTTTTCGTATATTGAAATGCAACATCGATGCAGCACTGGTTTGGATTTTGTGACTTGAGCAGACTAGTCCGAGTCTTGTTGGAAATATGGATGCGGATCATTGTGCATATTCTTCTTTTAACGCACTCTGGTAAATTCTTACAATACACACTGATCTGCAAACGTCAATGCACTGGATAAATGCCTTTGAGTAATGTTCAGGGCACTTGTTACTTGGGCATAAAGACATCTTGTGCGCGTGAAGATCTGTGACGCGCAACCTCTCCGTCACTGCACTCCCTGTAAGGA
>JAPMNP010715058.1:0-13128 GCA_029874935.1 Atherina boyeri
CCTAATAATCCATTCTTCTTCCCTGCCACTGCCTCCTGCTGACCTCTACCTATGATGAATTTGTAATCGCCACCTTTCTTTCATCTCACATCTGCCATCTCTCCTTCATCTCTTTACTTTCTCTCTTTTCTTTTGTACATTAGTCTTGCCTGTACTCCTTCCCTTTCTCCCCTCCTCCCTGAGTGACTATCCTTAGTGTATTTGTTAAAAGTGTCGATTGTAAGAGATGGGTACTCACAGAGTACAGTTCCCTTAATCTCCCCTGAAGGCTTTTTCTCATAGCAAGGAACACATTTCATTCCTGCACACACATTGCAACTTAAATGACTTGTTTTTAGATATCTTTGGAGCCAAATCTACTAATGTATTTCCGAACTGTGTTTGCCCGGTATGATTTTAAATATGTCAGCTTGCACAGATTGAGTGGTCTCCGCTATCAACAGGCTTGTTAAATTGAAATAAGATTTAATTCCACTAAGCAAACTAGAATAAAGAGACTGTACTCCAGATAGCTACCAGCTGTTCAAAGGCCCTGAGGATATAGCACTGATTTTAATTTTAATTTTTTTTTACGTTATATATACAATTCCTTTTTTCTTCCAAAGTCTGATGCAGCTTTGCATTTACAGAATGGTGCCATACGATTGAATAAGTTGCATTATCACTTTCTGCATGATTGAAATGAAATGAAATGATTTTAAAAAGTACATTTAAAAAATGTCTTTAATGAATTTCTTTCATACAGAGATAGTATATTTGTGAATTTCTGTAAAATGTAAAATTTAGTAGTCTGAGTACATTGTTCAAACCACCTGAATTATTTCAGATATGATAAAGGAACAGCTTAAAGACCTATTTGAATTGGGGGAGAAAAAAGGGGTGCCTGCCATAACCAGAAGGGCGACATTTGGGAAATATGTGATTTCTGCAGAATCCTGGAAAACCTGCATGTCTCTGTCACATCATGCACACAAACACCCACGTGGATATGTACACTCACTCACACACACAGAATCTGTCACTCTTCCATAGCTTCTTCATTATTTCAGAGATGATTAGAAGCAGACATGACGTGAGCATGCAGAGTAGGCAAGAGTGTGCACACACACACACACACACACACACACACATCAACTTAAAGATATACAAAAACATGCTGGGCACACCAAGATAGCATGTGTTACCCTGAGGGTGTGACTGCAAACACACGCTAACACAGGAATGCACACACATGCACGGGGACAAAAGACACACATGCACATATGCAGACTCTTTCTGATGCATTACAGGAAAGACAGATGAGAAATTAACAAAGACAGACAGACTCATAACCAGCTGGTGCTTGCTATTGGTGTGTATATGTATGTGAGAAAAAAGGAGGTAAATTCATTAAAGATGGAGCGTTGGTGCAGAATGGGGTGAGGATGGATTGGTAGACACAAACAGCCAAGTTGGTCAAAGGTCCGTTCCCTGGTGACGGCCAGATTTGCTCCGTCAGGCTGTCCTTGAAGAAGATACTGATGCCCTTAATGACTGTGTGTTACTCTATGGGGAGAATATATACTTTAAGTTAGATTAAATTCCAGCAAGACCAGCACCAGAACAGTACAGGTCTGAGAAGATACAAGTAATGAGTTGTTCATTATCTTCATGAATGCATGGTGTTTATTACAAAAGCTCAACAGACTGAATCACTGTCATGGCAACGGAGAAGTATTTTTATTTACCGTCGTGTCACTTCACCTTTTATTTATGTCTCTTTTCTTGTATTTTGGCTTCCTGGCTTGTCTCCTGAGTCACTCATCCTGTAGGTAAACGGTGGATAGTTTTTTTCTGTTACTTATTACTCTTCAGTGTTTTTAATCATATCTTCAACCTAAGTAGGCTAATGATAAATGTGATGTCCTAATGAATGGAGACGCAGCATATGTAGCCAGTGTACATGGCTGTCGGTAACAAGGCGTAAATGATGTGCCAGATAATACTCAGGAGTGTGATGCAAAGCTTTAATTAATCACTATTCTAATGATGAGCTATTTTCATGAAAAATGTTAATAGCATGGTTTTTAATTTGTGATTTTAATTTAACTTGTAATTAACTCTTAGTTAAGAATCACCATTGCATAATTCAAACCCCCCTTAGATGGGCATAGTGAAAGAGTTTTACAGATGGTAAATATAATATTTTGTGTTGCATTGCTCAGCTAATCCTGACCAATTTTTTACTTAGAAGTTATCCTTAAACCTATCAATAATGTTACAGATATCAACCAATCATATATATATAATGTCATTCAGTGTTACTTAATTATCTATAGTGTTGCAGAGAAACGTCTTAATAGAAAGTTGTGCCAAAAAAAAGAAAAGACATAAAATGAAAAAAAAAGAGAAATGAGACAAAACCAGATGTGCTTTTTTAAAAAAATACAAAAAAAACAACCCTTTTTCAATAAAAAGAGAAATTGCTTTCTTAAAATAGCCTTTTTTTTACCCTCTAGTTGCTGCCATGTAACATAAACTAATGAGATCCATAAAACATGCAGCCATTTTTAACAAATACAAATGTTAAACATAATTTTTGTCAGTGTGGGTGTGAGAAAACATCACAACAGAGCCAAGAGCTTAAAGGGACTTATCATTAAGCATTAGAAACACTTTTTGTTTTAACCTTTTCATTAATTAGACCAAGATTTATTGTAACAAAATTATTTAGATATTTATTTAGGTTGAAAAAATAGGTCTCTGAAAGATACAACCACACAACAAACAGATGAACCCTCTCTGAACCCAAGTACTTTCACAGCTGTCAGATGGTACAATCTCAGCTCCTTAACTTTCTAGCATTTATATTAGCATAATTTATAGATGGAAGTTCATGTATTTTTGAATTAAAAGAAGTGCTGAAATTGGTTTGGTTAATGTTTTACGAGGGATCGTGTAACAAAACATAATCATTTTTTTCCTCGCCGTTATAAAAAATGCATGACGGTGCGCATGTGGGAGCTGGAAGGAGGGAGGGAGGAAATGAGAGGGCAGCAGCAGGTGTTTTTTGTGTGTTAGTATGTGTTTAGATCTGGTTTGTGATGACAGTAATACCCATGTTCCTCAAACCCAGAGTGTAATGATGTCAGCACAAACATACACTGTTCAGTCTGAACACACGGTTTCACCAGCTCATCATCTCACGCCATTCTGCTTATAGGACGGGTTACTGTATTTATTTGGTGACTGAGCAATTCTGGTTCCTGTTTTTAAATACCCTAACAACAGAATTGCATAATGTGTCTTCAGAAAAAATCACGTAGATTTTTATTATTAGTATCATAATCATTAAGTTACGTTTGTATGCATAAGCTGCTCCACCTCCCCCTTTTATCTTAGTGGAGTCTCAAAGCTCGGCAGGTGTTGCATTTCTTCCTTAGTAATGATGTATTTCCTGTCTGAGTCTTGCGCCTTGGGAGCCTTTTTGTACTGTTGTTCAGTCTGTCTATGTATGTGTGTCTTTTTGTGCACAAAATGCCTCTCCATTTTCTGTGTGTGCCCGTGCATGTGTGTACGCCTGTCGGATTTATTCCCACAGAAGACTCATTTCCCCAGCAGGCCCTGTCAGGCTGTTTCTGGGCGCACTCAGTTCACAGCTGGAGGCAACATGCTGTCACCTGCTTACCTAACATCACTCCTCTCCTTGCTTCTTTTCTCCTCTCCTCTCTTTCCCCAATTTTTATGACTTACCCTCATCTCTGTCATGACAAAAATGATTTATTAATCCCTACACAATGCTGTGATTCTTACTATAAAACAAGTAAACTTAAGGGAAATTTCTGTTCTTTATAGATGGCAATAGAATTACTCCAAAGAGACTGCAAAGCCAAATGTTTCCACTGGGTATCTACAAGTCCTATTTTTACAGCAGCATTTAATACAAGTCTTCCCTAAGAATGCTGTTTCCAAAAGCTGCTATGCTTCAGTTGCCCATAGCATGCTTGATAAAAAGACGATGTCTGCAGGCCAGAAAGTATGATAACCGAAAAGGTGTAATTGCTGCTAGCATGTTTTTGCATAGAGTAGTGTGCAAAAGTCTCGAGCCACTCTTTATTTCTTCACATATTGCCAGGTAAACAGGAATGTAACGTACGCAGAGATTTATTGAGATCTGTGAAAACACTAAAGGCAAATCAGAGTTTGAACAATTCTAATGGGCTTGAAAGTTTGATATGACCACCTGTTTTAGAACATACCCTAAAGATGTTTTGGTAAGCTTTCTTGCCATTTATTAAAGTAGTTTTCAGGAAGTTCTTCAGGGGTTTGGAAACATATTACAATCCTGTTTTTTGGATGTTGATAGCCTTTTTTTCAGTTGTCTGTCAAAATTACCTCGCACTGCTTCAGTAATGGTTCAGACACTAGTAATCCACTTGATCATTTTTTACATGGGCCACCTCTTTTGTTTTGCACTTTAGATAATCTCCTCGTTGCAAAAATTCTGCAATGTCTAAAGTCCAAATACAATCTTTGAAAGATTGAAAACTATTACTCAGTTCCATTTCAGAAAATCTAAAAGAAAATCTTGTTGCTTGGAAGCAAAATATGATAAATTGGATGATCAAGATTTTTGCATACTAGGGATGTGAATTTTACAACAACTCATGATTCGATTTGGATTCGTGGAGTGACGATTTGATTCAGAATTGATTCTCGATTCACAATGAACACTCTTAGTAAAAAAAAGGGGCCAATTCCAGTAAGGCTGAGATAATATGCTTTTCTCCCAATTCAATTCTTTTATGATTTTTTTGCAAGGGCCGATTAAATTCAAATTGCGATTCTTCAATATTGCAGATTTTTGTGTTATACTTCCCACATCTTAAACCTTTACAACAGAATTAATGAAAATATAGACTTTCTGCTACATACACTCCAAATAGCTTAGAAATGACCTTCTAACCTTTCCCTGGTTGATGGTCATCAATAGTTAAGATCACTCCCTATGTCTTTCCTCATTGGAGTTGTGATGATACTCACCTGAAATATACTTCAAATTAAAGTGAACTTAAACTTTTTTTTCAAAGCCTGTACTGCATGTTTAAAAAAATCAATAAATAAAATTTGAAATTCGATAAAAAAATCAATAAAAAAATTATTAAACAAATAATTGTGATGTGTATTGATTTTTTTTCCCCCACCGCTACTGTATACACACTGAACACAAACTCTGCATATGAGCTGTCAAAATCCCAAAACAGCCTAAAGATTTAAGAGAAAAAAACACCCAGGAATGATTTGCAAACGGATAGCAAATAATATATATAAATCATCGATTTGTTATATGTAGTATTTGTGCCAAAGTTTTATTGGCGATAAAATTATGATGCACTGCATTTGTCCAACCCGCAGAAGAAAAGCCCAGCAAGGCATTGCAGTGGACAACATTAAACGTTTTGATCTTTGACCCTGGCCATCTGTTTCTCTCGCACCCCAACATATCCTGCTCCATTTCCATGTCTCTCTCTTTTCTCTGTCTCCCTTCCTCTCTCAGTCAGGGTCACTGGGTCAGACAGAGAGCAGCTGCTTAACTGCGTGACTACAACCTTATACATACAGTATGCTCCAATTCTGTCATCTCCCTGTGCTATTTGATTTGTCCCTCTGAAGCTGTTTCTCATTTTTTTCAGTTTAGTGTTTGGCCAATGAAGACTTCATGATGGCTGATGCTGATTACTGAAACAGTGAAATTAGCCACTGGCCAATAGATCATGCTATGTTACATGTTCTTTTTTAGATTTTGCACCTGATGAAAGGCAAGAGTTTAATAATGATCAAGAAGACAAATGAGAAACACCATTACAGATCAGGAAGTCCTAGAATATAATAAGGAATCTGTTGTGATGGATGAGCACATGTTGGGAAGCTTTTGTTAAAAGTAACTTAACAAGTTGCTATTAGTTCAAGTTAGTACATCTTCACTTCTCTCATCTATTTGTGGGTTTCTGTTATTTTTCAGAGAGTGATTCCCCTCTGCTGGGTTATGTGTTTGCTCATTTAATCTCAGCTGCATGGTCTTTACTTTTATTTAGCTACTCTCTTTCTCCTTATCAAATATTTGGGCCCATCGCTAATTGTGTGGCAGGACGTATGACAATATTTATTTCTGACTTTGGATGTGAAGTGAGGAAGGATTATCTGAAATAGTTGCCCCTAAAAGATGGCAACTAATTCATGCCAATCTAGACAAGGTTAAAAGTTAATCTTGGCTAAATTGGCAGTCAGTTGCAGTAGTGTGGCTTTTGTTCCTACCCAATGGGTTCTTGTGAATAATATAGGGCTCGGCACACACTGAATATTTTTCAAGCTAGATGTGTCTGTCTTGTCTTCTTTGGCACGTTTCCTGTAATACACATCTCTGCCGTAACATTTGGTGCCAGTATTTCTCTCGATTTTAGATGGATTTACAAAATATGAAGCTATAGTTAAGTGCCTCCTTGGCATGAAAGCTGAACCAAACAATTTAATCACAATTTTGTTACTCATAGAAAACCAGAACCGCATCTTTGGTTCAGGCATCATTTCTCTTCATCCAATTTCCCCTAAGAGGTAGTCTCACAAAACTCATCGCTCTTTGTTTGAATCATAACACACTGCAGTGTAGCCTCGATCAAAATCTATTCGATGAAATGTAAACACAAATGGAGAAATTGCTTCAGAAAACTTCATCTGTAGCACCATGAAATTGGCAAATCTTTAAACAGGTAAGGGGAGAAAAAAGACTAAATATGATTCCCTAGCATCAGTATAAAATTCCACAACACATAAATGCTGAAGAATAAAAACAGTTAAAGTAGAAGGAAATGTTGTACAGCAAGTTTATATTAAATTTTCCCTTTCTGACAAAGACAGTTCATTATTAAGAAAAGACTGATATTGTATTGTAGCAGCTCTAAACCTTGCCAAGTGATATCTTCACCTTGTCACTGCAGTCTGCTGGATGTGGGTCATTGTATCTCTTCTGACAAACAAAGGAGGCAAAAGGCTATTCTAAGGACGAGTCAGCATCCAAATACCCGGTAGAGGATGAGCTGAAATGAGTTTCTGAGATCAAAAGAAACAGAACGATAAAAGGATAAAAGGGATTGAAAGATAAAAGGAATTGAGTCACTGGATCATACTTGGGCCTTTATGGAACAGGAATCAACAGAATTAAAATCCATCCAACCACAAGGAGCTCTGGATTCCACATATGTCATGAAGGTCACAGCATTCAAAGATGTTTTTGTGTCCTTTACAGAACTGACAAGGCTCAGTTTCTGCAAAAACATTTTTCTGGCACACCACAGATATCAAAGTAAGGGTCCAACAAATGATATCTGTTCATTTTTGGAGGTAAAACAAACAAAAAAGTGCAGTTTGAAAATGTATTTTCAATAAATTTTAAATGACAATAGGATACAAACATTGCCTGAGATAATTGTTGGCTTTGCATCAATATTGAGTTCTATAAATGTGATTGTGGTCACTGTGGAGAATTTTCGAGTCAGTTGTGCCAAGGCTTATGGCGAGGCTCTTTTTTTTAGTTCAGGTCATTGATTTAAAATTTTATATAGGATTGTAAGTTTAATGTAACTTGTTATGATTATGATAAACAACAACATACTATTGAAATCTACCATACATGTACAACAGTCCCAAAATTGAACACGCTGAAAACATTCAGAATAACATAAAATGATAAGACCACAATAAGTTCAAGCTCCTTTTACTTTTATTTGAATCACTTCAGCTAACTACAGATAAACATCTTCCAGT
This sequence comes from Atherina boyeri, assembly GCA_029874935.1. Lineage (NCBI taxonomy): Eukaryota > Metazoa > Chordata > Actinopteri > Atheriniformes > Atherinidae > Atherina > Atherina boyeri. Next base: position 7,801 of record JAPMNP010715058.1, read on the forward strand.
TGCTAATAAAAGGTAAGATAACCTTTCCAAAAGCAAAGCAAGATGTGATTCCGTGTACCAGTGCTCACTGCATTGCAGTTGCATTATTTGTGGATGTACTCACCCCAGTCACCAAGGTTTAAATACCCATTATTTTTGTTGCCCATAGTATTTTAGTTAAATTACTGTTCACATTTGTGCACTTAGTCATTTTGATCAGCCATTAACTGACTTATTTTATGTTTTCAATTACAGTAAACTGCAGGCCAACCGTTGTCCCACTTAATGAAATCGAAGCTTATGGATTATATGGATTACTTCCATTAATTTGTTCATTTGTCCTCCAGATATATGAAAGACATTGCTAATTACAGTTTGATAAAGTTGAAAGTGTTGTGCATCTGCATTTTAGAGAAGTTCATGCACAAAAGGTCTAACGTCAAACCAAGTTTATATTGCCACTGATTTAGACAAAGTCACATGCTGAATTAATTTTATTACACACAAAGCTGAAAAAGAAATTCATTCAAGATGTAGAAAATTAATTTGTTAATATTATAAATGGGATTAACTGTATGTGTAGATATATAGTTATCAATTAACAACATACAGTGTAAACTGAAGGTTGGGACCTGTGCAGTAAGTTCACATGCACTGTTCACTCATTTGAAGATGTCAGTACATCTATGAAAATCAGAATTGCTAAAAAAGCAGCCCACACATTATATTTTCTATAAATGGGAGATTTAAAGAGAATAGTAACATAAATAACTGCATTGGTCTGTTGTGGTGAAAAAGAAGCTGAGCCAAAAGGGGAAGCTCTTTATTTACCGGTCGATCTACGTTCCTATATGGTCACGTGCTGTGAGTAGTGAGAACGCAAAAATACAAGCAGCCGATTTTTTTTTCTTTTCATTCATTAATTTAATTTAATTTTATTTTATTCACACTTGTATTACCTAACATTGCCATAAAAAAGTTGTCATCGGTTGAACCGAAGCAGATTTAACTGTGCGTGAATCGGGTCTACCATGGAAGCTATCTAAAGCGTGTTAAGGAAGCCTACATACAGAACAAAACAGTGTATTGAACATTAACAGACATTAGACAACATGGGACCATACAGTACCTATTAACAAAAGCTTTCTCAGGACATGTAAGTGTAGGATATATTACGTAATGAGTTCATTAATCAATAAGACAGTTAGCATTTAAATACAATTTACTATCAATCAGTTGTTCTATGGTTGCAGCTCTATTTAAGATTTAACCAGTTTAATTTTTAGCTTTTTCTTGAAGGTGGATATTAACTTCACTTTTAAACTCCCATCGAAACATCTTTATGTTTTTTTTCCTGGTATCATACACGTACCGAGAACCTCAAACTGGAAACAAGCTTACACAGTCTTGAGTTAATTCTGTTAATGATTTGATCCATCACACAAGCATTATGAAATACATCTAACTCAGTTAAACGGAGACTAAAGTGAAGGAATGGAAGTCTTGGTGGGTTCATTGTACTTGGAAAGTAATGGAGTTTGAATAATCTTTTTATGAAAGCTTTCAGGTAACTGGGGTTGGTGTTGCACCAAATAACATTACAACATTTAATGTGTGGCTTAAACAGAGTTTTGTATAGAGTGATTGGTGTAGTGAAAGAGATAAAGTTTTTCTTTTTTCCTTTTTGTTTAAAAAAAAAAAGAGCCTGCCATATTTATATAGATTGGTAATTAATTGCTTTATATAAAGTTTGAAATTAAAGGACTTGTCCATGAGGACCTAGAGGAACTTAGTTGAGCTTCCTCAAAGTGAGTTTTTATAATTTATTCTAATCAAGTTTCTTTCACAGGGTGGCTGGGCTCTTAGAGATATGGTGAGAAGCTCGGTCATCCGGGATGGGCTCAGAGTGTAAATGCTGCTCCTTTTCATTGAGAGGAGTCAGTTGAGGTGGCGTGGGTATCTGGTAAGGATGCCACATACAGTAGATGCCTCCCTGGTGAGGTGTCCCAGGCATGTCCCACCGGGAGGAAGCCCTGTGGAAGACTCAAGTCACACTAAAGGGATTACGACTCTCGGCTGGCCTGGGAACGCCTCGGGATTCCCCTGGACGAGCTGGAAGAAGTGTCCTGTGAAGGAGAGTTCTGGGCTTCTCTGGTTTGGCTGCGGCCCCTGATACCCGAAGAACAATGGATGGATGGATATGTTGTAAAAGCAGTTTAAGATGTTTATGGAATATCTATCGATCATACCACTTTACTGTACACAATAACTGTTTGGGGTGACCTTTCTCTTAGTTTTAGTTTTAACACTAAGATTAATAGACATGACATGCTAATTTAATGCAGTCAGAAGCATTGTATTATTTGTATAGAATAACTGTTGCAGCAGATGTCATCAGGGCCTTCGGTGACAACCACGTCAACAACAGTGTTGATGATGGAATAATGTGAGTCACATGAGGTGTGTGAACAGCTGGTGAACTCGGTCTTGGAGATGCCATCATGAAAGACTGCTTTATTGTCCTGCAGGCTTTGAGCAGTAGTGAGAACAAGCTGTCACATATGGTTGTACAGTGAGGGTGTTCTTTTGCTGTTGGAAATGTGTTGCTGCTGATGTGCAGCCACTCATCCTAACGCATCGTGATGAGTGTCAAGTGAGCGTGAGCTGACTATCTCTGCTTGAACTGTACACTTCTGAGAATCCATTGGTAAACATGACATTTTCATTGTCATGCCTGGTAGTTTACATCCGGCATGACGGTGAGGTTTAATTTAATGTCTCATGAAACAAAACTCATTTGCATCTGTGACTGACAAATCCCCAGAAGATGAGGTGCAGGTACCAGCATCTATCCATCCAACATACTGGAGTTGTCAAATTACATCTGCTGGCTTATTATGAGCGTTCTGTTATGATATACAGAGCGGAAAACAACTTGTTTCACCGGCTTTCTTACTGTTCTTACAAACAGGTGGTGTCATTATAGGCATCTAATGATAATCAAGAAAAGTCAGTCATCCACTCTCACCTTTAATCCATTAGAGTGACATAAAAAGCTTAATAATAGCATCATTGTCTGCAGGGGTTTGTGACACTCTTCATGGCTTCAGTGAATGTGTTTTCAGGTGAAAGATATTTGTTTTGATACCAAAAGGCTCATATAAAAACACACAGAAACTTTCAAATCCAAAAACCCTCTTGGGAATGAGCCTATATAAAATCCTCAGAAAGCCTACTTTTCAAAGCACGAGGAATCACAACGTAGAACTGCAACTGCCTTCATTGATATAAATCATGATGGTCGAAGTGGGGCAATTGTGATTTGCAAAAGTCTGGATACATAACGGGTTCTTTTCCCAAGCCTTTTGATTAAATTAGCATGTTAGGACCATAGTTTGTTTAAAGAGGCTGCATGCAAGGTTTTGCCCGAAATAAATGTAACAATAGCATTTTTATGTGACCATTTATGACTCAAACATCTTATGATGAGCATACTGACACCTTGTCGGCTCACCGCGGGTGCACCTAAAAGCCTGTTGCCAATTTTTCCTTGTTTCTATCGGGTCCGATTATCCGCGCACTGTCTGTGGATGTGACGTCAAGCGCTTTCATGTTAAACGTTTCAGATCACGCTGCCGCCACCGGTAGTAAACAATAAGCCTAAACTTGGAAGCGGAGTGTTTATTTCATCTCAATGGATTGTGACAATACACAGAGCGACTCAACACAACTCAAACACCAACAAAAACCCCACATCAGACCACGAGCGCATGCTCCGAGAACGAGCAGAAAGGAGGTGCAGTTCCGTTTTTCAGCCAAAGGTGTCAGTCGCGACTCGCAAGTGGAAATTTCAGAAAACTACATATAGCCCGTTTAAAGTTTGCACATCAAAATGCATTGGCGGTGCTAACATTTGCCTAAGAGTCTGAAAATGAGAATAGATGATGCTCACAAAGAAGGGATGGCTACAGTGAAAAGCAGAGCGTTTTCACTTGGCTGTTACATAAGTTTATAATATATCTGAGAAATGGCAGCTATGTGGGATATAACATCGACAGTAGAAACATCAGAACAAAGAACACATCTCAAACTCAGTGGATTGAATATGCTTTGGGCTTATGGTTCAGTCAGACATAGAGCAAATATTTTAACGAGTAGAAGTGAGTATAGCTTCAGTTAAATGATAGCATATTCCGCAGGCAAATCACATGCAATGCTGATTTAAAAAGCACTTCAAAATACACAAGGTGGGGTCTAAATCCTTTACCCATGACCGTCATTGTCCTTCAACTGAAAAAAAAAAAACATAAAATGTGTGGACAGCCCACTCTGCTCATGAATCTCACAGAACTTCAAGGGTTTTTATTTCTTTTTTTTGCATGAATGGTTGAAAATTCTCCAAAAAATTTAAACAGCTGTGAGGAAGTTGCTTAAGTGGTACAAGCTATGATACCTCCCACAGGGGACTGTTACTAAGAACGGCATCCCCCCTGAACTTGTGCTTCATCTCCTTTTCCTTACACTATCAAAAAAACAAGATACATTATTTAAGAAGCATGTTTTAATAAGCTTAACATAATCTTTAGATATCAGGTCATCTTGTACTCACTAGGCCAATTACAGTAAAATAAATATAATAATTTTGCATGCCACAGTAGATTACGTTCTCATAACAAACAATATTACATGAGATTAGACAATCTCAATGTGAAATTTCAGAAGAAAAAATCTAATTCAGAGACTGATTAGTGGTTCATTTGACCCCGTTGATAGCAGTGGTGGTTGCCACTTTCATTTGGTCTTGATTGCTCTAAATTGACCCCTGATGTTGCTGTCAGCGCTTTTGGAGCAAAGAGTTATGAATAGGAGCACACAGGGGAAATAGGTGTTATAGTTTCTGAGTACTGTTGTAACTATGGTGGGAACAGTGGGGAGCTGAAATTATAATTGCAACCTCTTCCTTCAGCTCAGCAGAGCTGCCCAGATCACCTGCCCAGATCACATTTTACATGCACACACAGGCAGACACTCAGACACTGCACACACACAGAGAAAGTGGAAGACGGTCTGTCTGGAAGTGTGCATCCACCCACTCACAAACACATACAAACCTCCTACTACTGTGATATGGCATTTTAGTTTTTGGGCCTTGCCCATCTTTCTTTTGCGGACCGGTTCCAAGTTCTCATAGGGAGTAATCATTCAATATATTTGTTTACAACATCATTTCACATGGAATTATTTTCATTGATTCATTCACACAAATGTTGCTAATTTAATCATTTCTTTAAACTGATACACGCATAAATTACCCATTATAAATCAGTTTATTCTGACTGTGTCATTTAA
>JAPMNP010715062.1:0-11580 GCA_029874935.1 Atherina boyeri
AAAAAATGTGACTAGGTACAAGAAACTGCTGCACTTTAACTGAAAATATGTAGAGGTGTCATCATCATAAAAGGTGTGCACTAGAGAGAACTGACGCTTTATTTGTCAAGTATAAATTTCCCTGTAAATACCTTGTTAGTGTTTAAAAAACACATTTGATTTAAATTAAGGATGAGGATGAAGCTTTGTTTTTAATTATACAGCAGATATATTATAAAGTAGTTTACTTTGCATCTTAGTTGTCAATATCTTTGCTACTGTGGCCCTATAGATGTGCTTGCTTCCATCGGCTGACATATTTTTCTGTTGTAATGGTGATATTACTGCAGTAGCCTAGAAGGGAAAAACCAAAACAAATACTGGTCATAGTGAGACTTTAAAATGTTTGTGTCCACTGTAGTTTGAGTGTAGGTGGGAGACTACTTGCAGTATGAGCCACATGCATCCTATACATTCGACTTTTTAATGATAATCGGTGCAATCAAAGACATTTTACTGAGATGGAGATGTCTTTGAGATGAAAATGAATTTTCTTACTTAAACCAGGTAGGCCATCCTAACATCTTATTCAAGATTATCACTGATAATCTATAACAAATTTCTGAAGGTCAGCCCGGTAAAGTAAGTAATACCAACATGCTGATCAGTGTAAGAGTCCCGTTTTGTTTTTCATTGGCTTGAAAACGACAGTGTACGCTATTATGCATGCATACTAAGAAAAGGACAGCTCTGACACAGACCATCTCTAAAAGACTTTTACAATTTAAATCAGGATTTGTTCCTAAACCTAGCCAAGTAAAACAATATCAACTTCTGTTTGACTTTTGTGTTTAGGTCATGTAAAAAGAAAAACAGAAACTCTGAAATAAACTTTAATGTAACCAAGTTACACACCTGAAAGAAACTACAAAAGTAGTGGTTGCCAAACTGAAATAAACTCCATGGACATCCAGTAACCTGATGATAATAATAAAAATAATAACAATATCTGTAAGTAAAATACATGTTTAAGGACAAAACAAGGCAGCAAATGTGAAGGTCTAAATATGTTTAATTGCTGGTTCAAACCTGTGTATGGTATTTGATATTGTGCTCCAGATTTAAATCAAGTCAAAGTTCAGGCATGCAGAAGGCTGCTGGGACACATTATCACTAAAATCATGAGCGAGTCTCTCATCTTCTCTCCAGACCACAGCACTGAGTTTCAGCTCCTCCTGTGTGGCGCTCCCTGCCCACTTCTACCTCACAGTTCTGGAGTTCCTCCTCCCCATGCTCGCTGTGGTGGGCTTCACTCTCCGCCTCACCTGTTTCCTCTCATCCAACCAAGGCCTGATGCCCCAACAGAGCAGAGCAAGAAGGACTCGCGCCATCAGGCTTTTAGCCGCCGTCCTGGTAGTCTTCACAGTTTGCTTCACACCTTTCCACCTCCGCCAGGTCCTGGTTTACTTCCGAGTCCGACTCCAAGTAGGAGACAGGCGAAGGCAGGAGGTGGGGCATGTGCTAGCCTATCACATCACAATAAGCCTGAGCAGCCTGAACAGCTGCCTGGATCCGGTGGTCTACTGCTTTGTGACAGACAGCTTCAAGAGGATGTGGAGGATGAGGAGGAGAGGAGGGAGGGAGGAGGATGAAGAGGTGGGGAACACAAGTGGTGGAGAAGGGGAGAGGAATTCAGTGAGGAAATGTCCAGGTACAGTTCTGGCAATAGCTCAGAGCGTGGCCACGCTCACTCTGGCCAGCACGCCCATCTCTGCAGCCGCCTCAAACCTGTCTGCTTAGACAGGCTACCCACCATCAACACCTCCTACACCCCCAGAGGACCAAAAATGGAAACTTCAGAGTGATAGACACTTCTAAAGAGTAATAGATTGATGGTAAAAAGACACAAAAATACAAAGATAAGCATTAGGAACATCGCATATTTCCAGTTTAGCAGCTTTCTCCATCTTTTCCACTCCCCCAACCGTGACTGTTGTTCTACGACTCATGACAGCAAATACCGGACGACAAAAGAGTAATTTTGTTGTAAAACCAGTGACATAACCTTTGGATTATTGTTGAAATAGGTGCAACAAACTACTAAATAAAAACAAATCACTCCAATTGTATTGATAGAAGCAACATTCACACTCTTGGAAAATGCAGCTATACAGCGGGAAGAAGAGAAGCTATCTACCAACCAAAAGTCAACGGATCAAATTCTGCCTTCCCCAGACTAGACGTCAAAGTGTCCCGGGGCAAGAGACTGAACTCCACATCGATTTATGATTGATTTAAACAAAGCATCGTGTAATTAGGCCAGTAATTCTGTGTCATAAAATCTGTTTTTTTTTCTTTCAGGGATACAGATGGTCTTTTAATCACTTTGATATTTTTCAAAAGTTTGAGTATAGTGGCACAGAGAGAACTATAAACTAAACAGGTACATGACCACTGTATTATTTACTTCACTTTGATTGATTTTTTTGCATTTTCATCAGGCATAATTTCAGACTACACAATCACTGCTGCGCCTTCATGTGTTAATTAAACTGATTTACGTACTTTTCATTTGAGATTCCTTGTTATTTCAGTCCAGTTAATGATTTGTGGAAAGCAAAATGTTTTTGTGACTGATACTGTTACTTTTTTCGTGCCGTCTCTGTTGCAGCTGTGGAGCTTTGATGCCTTCTTTCACCTCTGTCCATTTGGAATAAATGAATACTTCTGAATATGAAATTAACAGATGTCGACCGATGTTACTCTAATCAAGCTTTTTAGGACAATGAAGCTCATGCACCACCCACAAACTCTTGCACTGCCAAGTGCAACTGATTATTGCATGTATTCCAGCAAGACAGCAGCTTATCAGATCTAAAGTTTGATTTATTCCACCAGAGGACAGCATTTCACCACTGCAAGGAGACATGATCTGCAATAATCCATATGCTACTTTAATTCTACTCAGAAGAGTAAGGGATGTGAACCCAAACATCAAATAACTCAGAGACAGTGAGCACATAAACTGTTTGTGTCACTCTGAACCTTTACGATGAATAACTTAAAATTTTTATGTACCTTTATATAATCGTAAATTTTTTTCTCTAAGAACGCATTAACATCAGGATAACAGATTTATTTTTCTGCTGACAAAGTAGAATATATCAGAGTAAACATTAAATAAATAAATGTTTTTGTCCCAAAATTGAACAATAGAAACTACTCGCCATAACGACTGTTCCCTCCAAACTTGATGCAAAAGGTTTTGTTTTTTTCTGTGTTTATTGACCTTACAGTATATCAGAAAAAAACATTCAGATGTATGATTATAATCTGAAGAATAAATTAGTAATGTGATTTTTTTTTCCAAACTGAGTGGTATTTCCCTTTAATCCCTGCAGAGGAGCAGCAGGTCATTGCAGTTCACTTTTTTTTCTATTGAGGTCCTGGGTTTGTAAAGTTATACCTCAGTAGATCTCACACACACACACACACACACACACACACACACACACACACACACATATACATTCTCACCATCAGCTAGACCTGCTGTCACATGATGAGTTTGGGTCAGACACAAACTAGTTTCAGGTTCCCTCTCTGGTTTCTCTGTATGGAAAGAGCTGAAGTGATCTATATGGTGTTTTTTCAATTTCCTTTTCTCAGCGGTTTTATCACACGGCATCATGGGAAACTTGACGTCTGCTTTCAAGATGCTGACTCAATATGATTTTCTTAAAAAATAAAGTTTAAAAAGACCATGAAATGCATTGCAAAGCATAGGACTATTAAGCAGCAGTCTCACTGCTTGTTAAAGCCATTTTTTATTATTCTGAAATCCTAATCTTCAAGGTGTGGTAACTCTCACAGCGGTTTGTTCTTAATCCTGCTTTTCCTGAACAGAACAAACCCACTTGTTCACATAACAAATTACGTGACTCCAAAATATTTGCTGATTATTTTGCTTTGCGAATGAACAGGGTGTTCAAATGCTCTTAGAGGTTTATCTCTTGTGTTGATTACAATGGAATTTTATAGATTCTCAAGATTAACCCACAATGACTCAAATTTAGACATTTAAAAAGCGCTACAGGTACAGAAGATTTATGAGAGTTGGTGAGACGTTTTAGGTGGTTTGAGACTGCAAGTGGGACTAACCGTACAATGAGACAATCCAACCACGGGCAATGGATTCATCTCTAAAACCTCAGTGGTTCTTCGCTCTAATTTTTCCGTCCTTTTTCATCCATTTACATCTTTCTTCATCTTATCTCTCTTTTTTTTTTTGATAGAAATTTTGAATTTATAAAATTCCTGTTGATCTTCTGTTTTTGGCTGACTATATTTAGTATGTGGACAGACCTGCTTAAAATGGATGCAGTACATCACCTACTCACCTATTTTCCAGGTAAACAAAAACAAATTGTGGCCCTGTGATGGACGGCGACATGTCCAGGGTATACCCTGCCTCTTGCCTGCTAATAGCAGGGATAGACTCCAGCCCCCCGCAACCCTGAATTGGATAAACGGTATATCAAACAAATGAATAAAATAAGAATGGTGATGTCGATTTGGGAGGAGGTCTACACTTTTCAAAAACAAAGGAAGTGCCAGCATTTCCTCCTTACTAAATCCACATAAGCTACCTTTATTGATTTTGTGGCTTCTTATACACAAGATAATCAGGCATCTTAATCATTTAAAATCTCTCCATTAAGTTACCTATTGATTTAAAAAAAAAAAAAATCAAATTTAAAGAAGTGTTTTCCTTTCAGGAAAAAAATCTAGTTTTCATTCGATGCTAGGAAATGGCCTTTTGCTGCCACTTTCCTTCATCTGCTTGATTATGGTGTAATTGTTACACATTGCCTCCGTTAGCTGTCCACAGATGTTGGATGGTGTTTATCATGGGGCATGAAAAGGTTCATAGCAATCTGCATAACCCTCACTCGTTCTTTTGTACTCATCATGATATGCCACACTTGCACTGGTATAATTAAATTCATGAACCCATCCATGGTCAGTTGCTGACATATTTATCAGCCTACATGATGCACAAACATAGCAGTCATAGCCTTTAACTTCCTCTCTTTTGTTAGCTTTAGTGCTACCTTAGTGCTTACAGAGCAAGATAAAGAATTTTCCTGCTCTGTTCCATTGACTTGGAGATGCTATAACAGGGAAACATTAAGGGCAATGATAAAACATCAGTGGGAATTTTCCTGTTTCTTGCATTTATTCTGCTTTTGCTTGAGAGACCATGTCTCAATGAAAAAAAAATTGTATAGAATATGATTATTTTTATTATTTATCTTTATCATTACATACAACTGACTGCACTCTTTGTGGGACGTGAAAAATGTTACTTGTATGTGTAATTTTCACAGGCCACTTTCTGCAATATTAAACAACCTGCGGCCTTGAAAACTACAAGGACACTCGTAAAATAAGAGAGCAAATATCAGTAGGATATTTTTTAAAACATTTTTAATGCAGGAAACCATATACTTCGGAAGAATAAAGTTAATATGTTTTGATATAATTTGCATTTCTATAAGAGCTGCTCATGAGCAATATAGCATGTATAATATATTTCTATGAAACCTCTCTGAAGACATGAACCAGCTTAATAATGAGGTAAAAATTTTGTCTGACCCAACCTCTGCACAAGTCACTGTTAATTTGACAAAATAATTCTTCAGCTCTCCGTCATCTAGATTTAGCCATAAGTAAATAAAAATTAAGAAACAAAGAAAAATAAAACAAAAAACTGAGTGGGGATAGACAAAAACAAACCCAGCCACAGCTTTTCTGGCAACATGTTTTATGTCTTTAACCTAGAAATATAGAATACAATATATTTAGAGTTATGGATACAATTGTTTAATATTTGTCATTTATATCATATTCATTTCAATCCTTCTCAAATGTCTCCATATTTCTGGGTTTTGGATAAAAATCTGAAAAAAAGAGACGTAATTGTTTATGTACTTCTGAATAGATTTTAAAGGTGCGTTCCATACAGTGTTCATCCAGAGTCCTACTAATGAAGGCTCAAGCATATTTACATAACAGAGATATATACATACTTTTTTTTATAGAAAACAAAACTACTAACAAAAATAATCATCTTTTTTATAGCAGCAAAAAAGAATAAACTAAAAGAGAAATATGTATATTTACATCTTTTTTAACAATATGACAAGGCATATTATGTATGGTGCACTGTGAATATTTGCTTTCCCATTCTTTGAATATTCTTGTTGATTTAATCTCTATTTAAAATCAGAATATATAGGCATCTTTCTCCTCCACCTTTAAACACACAGAGCACTAAAGACAGAGCCACACACTCCGAGCTTAGACAGGTTGGACTAACTGCACAGCCGCCATGCTGCAACCACCGACCACTGCTAGCTGGGCAAAATAAAATCGGCATCACGGTGTCTCCACATTCATTCTGTGATCTGGACGGTGGAGCCAACATGGCTGCCGCTGAAAAAGTGCAAAGGTCGAACTCTTGTGGGTGGCTCAGCCTAAAAAAAATAACAAAAACATTTTCTACACCAGAACGGAGACAAAAAGAAAATCACTTTTGGACGTTTCCAGAGTAAAGTGTAAACCAGGTGATTGCAAAGAGCAGACAACAAGAACCAAATAAACCAAAAACAAACAAAAACTGAGATGACATTTGTAACACACTTGTGTTTTGCTTTACATGTGAACAACTGTTCTCTCACGTATGTGTACACACTCACACTGGCAGTCCAGTTGATTTCTGTAAAATATCCTGTAACAGCAAATAGAATAGCTTTAATTAAACTTTTTGGAAACTAAGTGAAAAAAGTGTCCTTTACAGACATAAAAGCTAAAAAAATAAATATCCACAGTTGCTTTTCTTTCTTTTGCAACATATTTTCTACTGTTTTTTTTTTTTTTTTTTTTTTTTTTTAACTTTCTTTTTTATTACACTTATGATGTGCAAGTTCTGTGCAATGTCAGGACGCCCACCCTGGCTTGTCGAACATCAAAACAAAAATGATTTCAGCTGAAATCAACTCACATTCATTGACCTTTTTCTTAAAAAAGAAAGTTATAACACAAGATGGAATCAAAGATTAAGAACTCAATCTCCCAGCAGGCCGAGCGAGCGGCCACTCTGTCTGGACATTCAGGTTAAAAAGGCTTAGGACATCAAACACCAAAAACCCTCCTCACATACCAGAGACTTTTCTCACTGCATTGGAAAAGAAACACTCATGTTGCACTTCAAGTATTTGCGCCCCAGAGGTTCTCATCTACATAAATCTCATATTTTAACAGATTTCAACCTCCGTCCACTTCTGAGTCATGTTGAGAAGCAGGGTGATGAATGCTGTCGGATACTTGTGCAAAAACATCTAAAACTCACATGCTTGTTTGGAGCGTACTGACCCAGACCGAGCCATACTCCAGCTTTAAGAGTACATGTTACACATTTAAAGTCAAACAAAAAATACACAGACTTCCAGTCATGCATTAGAAAAAATACACCCCTGACGTGTTGGGACAACAAAGAAAATAATTTGAACGATTAATACAGAAAGTTACTTTGGTGCTCTATACATGCATATCGTTGTTGGTGCATGCAAACCTCCCAAAGCCAAAGTTTTACATTTGTTTTGTTAGTCTTTATGTTTGTCATTTAGTTTGAGCTTTGCATCCTTTTTTTTCTTTCAAAAACTACACATTTTATCACCATTGTGGTTATGGAGGTCATCCAACTCTCACTCTTTTCCAACATTGTCCCATTCCTGCTTTTTCTCTATTCCAGCACTTCAGCCAGAGCAGGAAGCAAAATACTTGCTCTGCTCTGGATCTCACTGAATGTACCTGAAAACATGGAATCTAAAATAAAATCTGCAACTGTAAAATAAAAAACTCCCAACAGCATCACAGTAAATTCTTGCAAAATCTGAGATGAAATTGCTTCATGCACTCGTAAAATTTTCTTTCAACCGTTAATCATCCCACCGAAGTGCACAATTCTCCTGCTTTCCAGTTGCTCGTTTCAGTTGATTGAGCTAAATATAGAACGGACCCAAATCTGCAGCCTCTCGCCCTGACGGATGCAGGGAGAAAAAAAAAAGAAAACCAACACTGGAAATGTTTTGAGGAAACCTCAAACAACTTGGCTTTGCCAGCAAAAAACCTTACACCGTTCCCTCTGCAGCTGATTAAAAGGAGCAATTATTCCAACAAATGTATGATTTGTTAGAAAAGAAACAGCACAACACACAATTATAAATCTTTCATTTTGCTTTTCAAGTTAGTTTTTAGCAACGTCAGCTAAGGAAACATTCAAAAGATTAAGATGACTATCTCTGTTCACTTAATGTCAGTAAGTAATTATTTTAATACAATCTGTGGGTATGCCCTGGTGTTAACTACTATAAGTCTCCCTACTGTTTTTGGATGTTAATATAGGTTAAATTAAAGCTAAACTCAGCAGTTTCACTTCCTCCTGACCATCACATTCTAGCTCCTGCTGCTTGCCATCAGCAGATGCAACAATAGTTGTTCATTCTGCACTTTTACGTTGCAACTTTCAAAACTGACTGCTTCACTTTAGTCAACAATAAACTGTCTGGGTCAACAGGGCCTCTTTGAAAATGGAAAATATTCATCTAATTTGACAGAAACAGCCCAGAACTAGGTGTAGTGGAATGGCATTGACCAATAAGAGCCCTAAATGTAGCAGGGCACAGGAAATAGTTTGTCCCAGTTAAAATTTGAATGGTAGTCCAAAGTCAGGCCAATCATGCTGAGTCAAGTCCAAGTGCAGAGACAGAAAAAGGTCCCATCTCTCACTCAAAACCAGGTCACCATGGATGGTTTGTAGTCCAAATATTGCTAAATTTGTCTATATCTAGTTTTAAACTAGCCCATGTATTTACACCCAAAAATAGGCAAGATCTGGAAAAAACCCCACTTTGCCAGAGCTGAAACACAACTGGTGAGCTTCTGCCAGAACAAAGCAGATTTCATCAACAGCCCAATCCCGCTGCCTACATGGGTAGATAAAACTTTTATTTCCAGTAAATAATTTGACATCTGAGAAATGCTCCCATTTTGTATTTCTTCGCAGAGGCATAAATCTTAGCATCTAACAGAAACAACGAGAGCATTTCGATGTCAAAGTATTGTCTTAAAGGGAAAATATTTCCCTTTAAGAAATATTGGATTTGTGTGTAAACCCTCTCAGCTTGTAACACCTTCCATTCTCCATTGCATATCTATACAGAATCCCACATACAGAAGTAGTCAGCACCAGCTGTAAGATGCTCCCCTCTGCTTCTTTTTACTAGTTATATTTGGCCCATTAAAGTCGAACGGCAGGATAGGACAGGACTGGACCAGAATACTCTGATTAACCTTAAACAACTAGTTTAAAACTGCCGCTACACACAACTAATTCTCAGCACTGTGGAGAGTTGCTGGAACAAAGAGTCAGGAGGTAACATCCTACTTAATGTCCCCCAAATGAATAAATTGAGACAAAAATCGCAAGTCTCAGAGTGAATTTCAACTTAACACTTTCCTCATCGAAACACATAACATTCTTTACAACAGTGGCTCAGCTAATGTGCAGTAACTGACAAACATTGTTCTCACAGCATTTTCTTAAGCAAAAAAGTTTGGTTTTTCTCTTCTCTGCTTGTCTAACATGCAGCATGTAGGTTAGTTGAAATTAGTCAAAACAAAAAGAAAAACCCTTGCGAGTCATCAGTAAAACAATATTTGGGATTGTAATGCCCCGTTTTCTGCACACATTGCATCTTTCTTGTGAGGATTTACAGACATCTTTATGCTCATGCTCAATATTTCTGAGTAGATCACATGGTATATGATATATTATCATATTTGTCATGCAATAAGGGTTGAATAAAGATTTTAGCACTCCTGCTATGTGAAAGAGGACACAAACAAAACATTTGCAATCAATTTGGGGTACTTGTAATCAGAGTTTCAGAAATGCCACTTCCAAATGTCTTTATAGTCTTAAAGCTACTGTCGCAGAGTGCTGTAAAAGTCCCACAAAGCCGAGCGAGTCGTCACGGTTTTTTTGGTGCGGATGATGCCTCCGCTTGAGACACCAAGTCAGCAGACAAACACATCCACATCAATCAGCTTCAGCATCACGAGGCAAAGATTCGATCGAGCCGACTCCAGGGTGAGGAAGAACGATTTTCAGCATTTTTTTTTTTTAAATGATTGCAGCTTCAAGGACTAATGTTCATCAGCAGTGTTCATTATTCAGGTGTCCATTCAATTGAGTTTACCCTAGATGAGGAGGTGTGTGCGTGCGAGCGTTAGTATCGAAGTCCCCTGAAGTTACCCGTCCAGGCGGCTGCTCAGTAGCACCTCTTAAAGGCCCTGAGAGACAGACACAACCTCTCCTTAAAACCACGAAAAGAAAATTACTGTTGGATCAGAAAAATGTCTGTGAAAACCAAGTGGATGGAATTTTGCTGATAGCTACAACAGTACTTGGACCAGTATGATTTGAGTTTGATAAGTTGAAACTCTGGTCGCACAGCAGATTGAGTGGTTTGGATCAGGAAAAAAAATCTGTCAAAGCCAAAATGGACACACAGAGTGGATCACACTGGCCCACAGATGGAGGCATGTCCAAAAGTCTTGTCCAACAGCAACAACTCAAAAAGTCAGTTTACTTGTTTCTGCAGTCAGCCAATCACAGAGCAGACTCATTTTCCATATGGCAGGATGAGGTGGTGGTGGCGGCTTTGCCCTCCTTGGTGAGCTTGAGGAAGCTCGGTTTCTCTATCGCCACTGTAGCAGGATCTTCACTACTGTTGCGATTTTCCAGCGTTTTCAAGGCCCGTTTCTCTGAAGCTTTGCCCGAGTCCCCATCCCTGTCAACCACAATGAAGATGTGTTAAGACTGAATTTTAGGATTAAAGTGTAGTTCTGGAAGATGATGTTAATTCACTTTCTTGCTAGGGACCCAAGATTTGACATCCAGGCAAGCTGTGGCCATGTTTAATGAAAATAGACACAAAGCAAACAGGGATGCTCCCAGAGTTAACATTCTCATTTAACGATTGAGATGAGCCCAGCATATCATTACGCCACAAAAGGATCATGAAACTCTCTATTTACACATGTCTATTCAACTCTTTGGCGACCGTTGCTGCAGTTTCTCCCCATTTTTTTCAGCAAGGTACAGCAAAGGTGCAACCATCCATCATTTGACAACAAGAAACAGAAGTTAACGTTTGCTTTCTCACCCGGTGTTTGGAGTTGGGTAAATGACCAGGAAGCAGGCAGTGAAGAATCCAAGGAGGGAGCCCCCAGAGGCCACCATGGGAATGACACGAACGCTGCCAACAGCTTCCACCACAGCGCCCAAAGCTGAGGCCACCAATATCTGACTGATGTACACCTGCAAAATCACAAAACAATTTCTTATTGTAGTGTTTACATGTTAGAGTTAGTGAGCTGTGAGTTGCATCCACATCTGTACAGTCATTGAAGTACATTTCCCCTTTCTTTTGTAGTTCAATATGGAAGCCTCAAGTGGAAAAACTTAGCCGG
>JAPMNP010715077.1:0-11360 GCA_029874935.1 Atherina boyeri
CCCATTTGGCCTCAAGTCTTCTATTAGTAAACGAGGCGGAGGCTTCGTCCATCTATATTAACAGTCAATGGTCCCTACATTATGTTTGTGTGTGTGTGTTTGTGTGTGTGCGTGCGTGCGTGCGTGCGTGTGTGTGTGTGTGTGTGTGCGCGTGTTTGTGTGTTTGTGTTTGTGTGTGTGGAGTTTAAAATTGTGTCTGTATCTTTTTATAGGCACATTAAGACTGGGGTTAAAAGGCAAAGCCCCAAAAGGTGAGACCTTTAGGATCTCTGTTCTGTCTCCTATTCATGAGTTAGTGCTTTCCCCTCCAAGGACTTGTGCATCTTAGCTTGCTATCACTTTCATTAACAAATCCTCCCGCTGCGCCACTATCCTTCTCACAAAGGATTTTGATGTTTGGTTTTACACACTTCATAGCTTTATTAAGCTGTTAAACCCACTTTCTTCTCAAATATCAAACCCTCTTTCTTGGAAGTGTCTTTTTTATCTCACTCTGAGGATAGTTTTGGGTTATGTTGATCATTTTCACACCTGATCTCTTTCCATCAGAGAGATTTTAAGAGTCTTCCTGTGGAGTTCATGGAGCGGACTTCTTCAGATGTGTTTCTCAGTGAGTGCACAACAAAGAAAAAGGATTTTTTTTGTTTTTTTATCTTTTCATGCAACATAACATTTTCCCTTCTGGACATTCTCTTGTTGAGGGAGGCTGTCACAGATCCTGCTTAAGCCACTTTCACACGCCATTCACTGCACACTATTATTTGTCCATTACTTGTAATTACCCATCATGATGACTGATGGAATGTTTTCTAGGCTGAGTTGGCAAGCAGTTAGGATTATCCTGTTGAGGACTTTATACAATTACCCAGTCATTAAACACAGCTCTGCATGAGGACAACCTAGGGGGGTTGGCAGGGGGCATTGCTAGAGGTTAAAATGTTTGCACCTCCATATTGTGTAAAGCTGCCTGTCCCCATCTTGCTGAGGTGACTCCCAAAAAAAGGGACCCCAGGATGAATGTTTGAGCTATGGTCTGTTGCCAGTAGTGCTTATCTTTTGAGTTTCCAATAAGGTATTTTACTCAAAGGATCCTACGTGGGATGTCGATGATTATTATGAGCAGTTGCAAACTCTTAAGTGTCATTATTGTTAAGATTTTACTTGGGGTTTTATCAGAATTATGTGGGTTGATGCAGATAGGTTTCTATGAAGGTTACACAAGTACTTGTCAATCTCACTGACACCATTGAAGAGCAAACTGAAGAATACAATAGAGCGTGAAGAGCTACACTATAACCCTTTCATGTGCTTTCATATTAAGTTTCCGCAACAAAAAGAAATCGTCGAGGGGGACAATCAAGGTTTGGGGTTGGATACTGAGAACAAAGTAGAAACAACGCTTTAGGCCACATTGTGTTTTTCTAGGTCAAAAGGTTTCAGAGAATAAGATTTGTTACAGCTTATGCAAATCTTTTTTGTACAGTTTCCCCCTCCTTTCTAAGGTGTTTCATCTCACAAGGTGAAACTGATTAAGATTATTCAACTTTTCAGAGAAAATTGTTGCCAAGGACGACTTTGTGCAATTTGTCTGTTCGTTATTCCCATCACACATTTCCATTCACCTTGAGATTGGGAGATATTCATTGCTAATTTTAGGCTGTTAGTGCACAACAACAACAGCCTGTGTCTGCCAATGAAACACGAAACTAAAATGTTTTTTTTTTTTGTTCATTTTCTTTGGCACCTCCTTTCAGGGAATGTAGCTGAATTGTTTATTTCAGAGTTGCTCGTGTATTTTATGGGTGAAATGAAATATGATTACATGGAGAATTTAGAACAATGCCTCTTGGGCATGATGCATGAATGCATGTTAGAAGCAGCTAAATGACAAAAGAATGAAGACCTCACAAATAGATGTCATAATGATGCTTTTGTAGCTTTATAGAATTTGAAACTGCAACGAAAAGCATATGAGAGAACCAGGTCTTCCTCAGAACAAAGCAACCTGTGTATCTAGGAGAAATCTGTTCCTGCATACGGTGTACATTTCCAAATGGGTGGGATTTCATCTGCATTTCCCCCCTGCCGGGGCTAGAGATGTCTTTGATATTTTGTCTTGGATGTTTTGCAAAAACGTGCTTAGATCAATCAAATCAATCAAACTTTATTTGTAGAGCACTTTCTCATACACAGAATGTAACTCAAAGTGCTTTACATAAAAAGAAATAGATGAAAGATGTCTGAGTTGTCAGGCTGCCTGTGATGGTTTCACTATGAAACGTATATCCAGAGAAAAATACAGTTAAACCCAAGTTACAAATCCTGTGTTGACCGTATCCAGAGTTTTCGTTTTTGAGCTTGTTAAAAGCTGACATCACTTGCTTCAGATTGGTATTTGCCTCCTGGCTATTTTCAGTAAATGAGGGTTTTTCAGGTATTATGCAGAATTTTAAACCATTTTGATACAAGCAAGACTATAGTTCTTCAATCCTCCTGAAATATTTATGTCTTTAGCTTTTGGTCAATGTCAGCTGCGAGGCATTTCTTACTGTTGTAGGTAAATCTCCATGATTATGGCTAGCATACAGAGGAAAATATTTCACTCATCCTCAGTAGTTGGCTCAATCCATATTATTGAAACACCAAACCCAATATGTTTTATGAATTCATTTATTATTCAACAACAGCAGAACCTGTCATGTATCACGCTTTGCTTATAAGAAAAAAATATAGCCTATGTATCATCAACAAATTTGAAGATTATCATGGGAGAGTGCAGCTTATTTAGATTTTTTTTCCCTGAAGGGGAAATGTCTGTTTTAATATTCCCAGTCATGCTGTAGCGATGTCTCTAAGCTATTTTTCATATATTTTTGACCAGTGAGAATTATTCTTGAAAAGCAGATGAGGACACGTGAAACAATTTAACTCATATCCATTCAAGAAATATACATACAGCAGCCAGTTAACATGGCTTTGCACATTGACTGGAACTAAGGGAAAACTAACAGTCTGGGTTTTACTGAGGGTGAAAAAGGTCAGCTCAACAGGTGTTTGGCAGATAGAGAGTAATGCAGATTCACAAGGCACCTTACCTGCCCGGCTTTAAACTTTTTCGATTTCATCGAAAAGAAGACAGAGGTTATGGTTTTTAGCCCTGGTGCCAGTGGATCTTCTCTTGTTGACTTGGGCCCTCTGGCACAATTCTCTAAACCTGCTGTCACCAATCTTGGTGTTAATATAGACAGTGATTTGAATCTAGACAGGCAGATTGCTGCAGTAGACAAAGCCAGCTTTTTCCAGCTGAGGCAACTGGCAAAAAATAAACATTTATTTAAGACAGGACTTTGAAACAGTACTTTGAAACATTGATACATGCTTATATTACATCATGGCTAGACTATTGTGATGCGTTGGTGTCTCTCGGAAGTCTTTGTCCCATCTGCAGCTGGTGCAAAATGCTGCAGCATGCTTGTTAAATGGTACAGAGAGCACATTTCCTCTATTTTAGCCTTACTGCACTGGCTACCTTCTCTTTTTAGGATTAATTTATAAATCTTTTCATTTGTTTTTAAGTCTTAACATGACCTCACCCCCGCTGTGATACTCCTCATCCTTCTTTAAAGGGTAACTCGAGTGGTCAGTTTGACAGGGACCCTTCCAAAGAAATGGAAATGACAGCATTTCATTATTCTAAATTTATGATAAAGGCACGGTAAATGCATATTGTACCCAGCAATGCAACATTTAGCTCACGTCATTGAATGTCATACAGTCAGCCCTACAGTACATCAGGTGTAAAAAAACTAAAACTGGCATTTTGAGCCATTTTTACCCTTTCTAAAAAGTCCATTTCAACAGCAGCATAGGTGGTTTTTAATAACAATAAATTCATATAATGCTGTTTACAGCTCAAAAAAGGTGTTTTATTGTGCATGACCCTTTTAAATGTTTCAAAACAGAACAAAATACACTTTAAAAAGTCATGCTGGAAAGAATTAGAAAGGAAACAAACAAAGTTCAGACATCACAGACAGACAAAAGTATTTGTGTGTTTTCCAGCACATGAATGCTACGTACTACGGTTGCATCCCGTGACATTTGAATCCTCGTAAATGTCATGGGATGTTTTCAAATATAGACAGTTAAGTGTACTATAGGTCATTTATCGATAACTTTGAAATCCCGACTCACTCTGATGCCCTGGACAGTCCAGAAAAATAAAAGTTACATTCAACCATTATATCTGAATTATTATCAGCCATTTCAAACACCTTTAGATGTCCAAATGCTTCACATATTTCACAAGTTATCTTCATTTTGATATACTTCTCACCATTGTTACATCAGCTACTGTAAGGGTTTAAGGGAAAGCAAGGCTGTGAAGCATGGCAGTGGTTTGTGTCGTGGTCTAGTGCTCAGCAAACAGAAAAGATTGATTCCCTCTGATTCCCTTTTCATCTTAGTTAACCTTGGATTGTGGTTAACAGGGCAAAAATTGATCCACAGCCATGTTGTTTGTTCACCCTCCAGTAAAGGCAAAAGACTCAGAGGTCAGTTTCACTCTTGCTGTTTGCGCTCATCTTTCCACAGTCTTTGCTGAAAGAGAGCAATTTTATAAATGAAAAGTTTGCAGACTGTTGGGAGAGACACGTTTTCATCATCATCTCCTCTCAGCCATGCTTTTACTCATTCTTTCCTTATTTACTGTATATCCTGTGCCAGTCTCCTGTCTATCTCTCCATCACAGCTGCAGCTGTCCGTCTGTTTTTCTCCCAGGTTTATCATTCGCTCTTATCAGCCTCTGGTTCCTCTAGGCTTCCTGCTCCTCATATCGGTCTGACTGATTACACAGTAGCAGTGCTTCGCTTTCAAGATAGATTATGTGTTACTGTCACTGTGTGCACAAACAAATCAGGTCAGTGTAGTCTCATTTACCATATAAGAAATGCATCTACACCCATAAAGGACATTTATATGCACAGGTTTACTATATTATTAGTATTAACTGACCCTTTATTGATAAAAGTAAAACAGCTTTCAGAATGATTGATTACATTTGGTTTGTCAGAATTTGTCATGCACACAAACTGCCAAAACCTCAGGTCAGAGTGACTCTGGAGAGCTTTCTACTCAGCACACACAGAGGGCCCACTTAAGACTTGATAGATTTCCCATTATTTTTAGACAGCAGTGATGGAGTACCAGGTGGCACACAACCCTCTCTGCTTCCCTTTGAGTTTCTCCTTCCTGAGTGGAAACACAACCCAGCTAAGGCACACAAATAGTAAACCAGTCTGCTGCAAAGCCCCAGATATGAATAGTTCTTTATGTGAAACAATCGCAAAAATGTAATCTGAAAACTCTTGGCAATGTTTTCTTCCCTCTATTTGGAAATCTGTCTCGGAGAGGTTTCAGAGACGCTAGGAGCTCTCAAACTGTGGCATAGAACTGAGGACCGTTGCCAAGCTGTAATACCAGGCAATAAGTGGGATTATATTTGTCATTTATTTGACAGTGATTGGTCCCTTGGAAACTATGAGCCGAGTTTATTGGTTTGTCTACAGTGTGCCAACCTTGCAATGTGTTCTGTTGTTTTTCCTTGCCTTCTCTTCTTATACATGTGCAGCCAGAGATGATTGCTTTTCAGACTGCTGTGCTGCCACTCACAATCATAGCAGCTGCAAATGAAGGAACTGAGAACCTCTGACCAAATTCAAAATGTTTTTTTTTGTTAGTTTGAATTTATAAATGATTTACGTGCCCTTCAAAGAGACCTACTTTTGATATTGTTTTTGAAGTGTGAGCCAAAAAGTGAGCGCAGTCTGCATTGTCAGCATTAGAAAGATTTTGATACCTGTTGTGGAATTGTTTTAAGTGCTCCTGTACAACATATCTGCATTTTTCATTATATTCAAGAAGCTCTTTGGTGAGTCAGCTCATCTGGCCGAGCCGGAGTTCATTAACACAAAAAAATGATGATGCCTGCTGCAGCAGTTCTTGATGCCGTGGTGCGACGAGGGTCAAAATAGGAAAAAGTGTGCTGTGTCTCACCCTGCTGTGCTAATTCATGGCAGGAAACATTTCACTTAACTGCTCAAGGGGTAAATGCCACCTTAGCTTTAATGAAAAAATCCTGATGTCATGGGGAAACATTTATCTGAGATCAGATCAGATCTAGCGGACAAGCCTTAACAGCGTGATCCTGTGCCAGAATCATGATTAAAATGTTGGTTTAATATGTCCCTGGCTAATTTAGTTCAGGCTGAGATCAGAACCGTTTGAATCATTCCAATGTGTCCTATAGTTGGTGTTGAGGCCCTGATAGATTTTGTTTCAGTCCATATTGTATGCTTGGAAGGAACAATACATTTTACAATTTTACACTATTGTTTAGATAGTAGTTCCATGCTGTTCAACTCTTCAAAATTAACAATTTGAGGTTTTAGGAAAAATTTCTAAGGTAAATAAGATCAGACCTAGTTTCAGGTCTATATCAGGCTGTTACCTTTTCCAAATTTAATTTTTTATTAATTTCTGGAATGTTAAAGCTGAGTATACTGAATAGAACTGGATGTTGCTCTGCTCCTTACCTTGGTAGCGCGCTAGCGTGTTAGTTTATTGAATTATTGTAGTTGTAGGGTAAACAGCTGCTCTACATGAATTGACCAAAAAGCCCCAGTGATGTCGAGTTCTTTGCCACTTAAGGCCCTTTTATGCTTCCTCATGTACGCAAATAGGTACATCCATTTCAAACATTGTAATACCTCGCCGCCTTCAAACCTCCATGCATCTTTTACGTTGCCATGGTTAAGTCAAATCATCCACCAGTGGGCAGTGCTGAGTTAAGAGTTAACTTCTGTTTTTTGACATAAGTTTCAGACTGACTGACTTTTTGGCATGCTAGCAATATGTCAAAACAGTCATTGCAACAATAGCACAGTTTTCTACACTTCAAACTCTTTTTTCTCATATACATTGCATTGCTTTAATGATTCTTCAATGAAAAGGTTAAAAAAGTGCTTGCAACATTTCTGCTTCATAAGGTTGATGAAGAGTCAAGTAGACAGGCTTGAGCAAAGCGTCACCGAAAAGATACCCTAATCTTCCTGAAAAGTTGGTCTCGTTAATTGGTAAACATTCAGATGTGTACAAAGCACATTAGCTTAGTAGTATTAGAAATGAAAGTAACTCAACTGATCTGCAACACTTCCTGTATTCCAACATAATGTTTTCCCTGGGGCAGCCGTCTTGGTGCAATTGAGTTGAGCAGACTTCAGACACATGCACAGTTTGTGGAATCGATTTATAATGTCTGTGATACCGTGACCAGAGGCAGACTGGGAAAAAATCGGCCCTGGCATTTTGGCCCAGACCAGCCCATATATGATCATGCAAACCACAATTCTCTGTGCTACCTTAAATGTGAATATCAACTGTACAACTCCCTGAACCTCTAAAGCCATGCAGTGAGTTAGCAGGAATCAGAGAGTGTGGACACATTGAAAACTTCCGAACTTGTAATTTGCTAATGGAATAAACATCTACTGTACACATCAGCACAGAACATAGAACAGGCATGAGAAACGATGGATCACATGAAAACTGTTCCTAAAAAAGTACAAACAGTGTCTTTGTGTCTACTGCTGCTCTTTTCTTCTTAAGATGATATCGCAACCAGGTTCAACTAAAGACTCAACAAGATTTATAAGAAAAAACAAATCAATAAAAAAAATCAGGTCAAGAATTATTGGATTCTTTGGTAAAGGAGCTGACCGCTGCATCAGTATTAGCATCTGGACTATTGCGTAAGCTAAGAAAAAAAAAAGAAGAAAAAAGAAGTGTTTTATTTCTGCATATTGCACATAAATACCTACACAGAAACTGCTTTAAACACATTTTGACCCAAAAGTATCTGAGTATCAGCCCTACAACCAATAACAAATAGGTTTTTAAAGGAAATCAGAAAGCTGCAGACTCACTGTTAATGTTGATGAATGGTGGTAAAAGTAGATGTCATCTACTAATTCCATGAATGTAACAAGCCAAACTAAGTGATAAAACAGCTGTTTTATTGACATGTTTTCATCATTCTATCATAACTTTGTAAATAGCTAGTGTATTCACCGCTAACTGGCTCGTATGACTCAGACTTACTAGGTTTAATGGGTCTCTTTACTCATGACAGAACCTCAGTGATGTGAAAGCAGTGCCACTCATCACAGCTTCAGCCATCATCATCGTCATCATCATCATCCAAGGCAGCCAATGAACGTCTTGCTGCGGTCAAATTCTTTGTCATTTTTGGAAATTTGGCAGCAGGTTTTTTTTTTTATTTTATTGCAGAGTTTCTTTGCACTTCCTCTCCGTTTCCTCTCCTCGGTTCTGAACATCAATGGTTCTCATCACAGGTAGCTGCATCTACTGGCACAGAGCCAAACGGGGTTTAAGGTACTGTGCTGTATGTGATTGGTTCAGCCTGGTGTCAGTTAAGAACAGAACCAATAGGCTGCAGATCAACGTGCTTCATGGGCAGCGAAGTAGACAGCAGTTGTCTGCGTTGACATTAAATACATTGTAGCGTTTCATGATTCCAGCCGTTTTTCCAGAAACATGGACCCCACCTTTAAATACATAATCAAGATTTTTTTTTTTCATGTATCATCATGGTCTCATTTGGTAGATACATGCCTCCTAATCAGTATTCTAGTTGTCATTCATGAGAAAACATATTTTGGTCCAATCATGATTCAGACATCACTTTTACCCTCTTTTTTTAAAATCCCCAAGATGTGACAGCCAAAGAGTGAATGTGAGGTTTCAAAAAGAAAGTTCACAAGCCAGTGAGGGATGCTTTGGTGTCTGCCTACTTGCTTTACAACATATGGTCCAGAAGGGTAATTTCACCTGCACCCTCTATAAGTCCATTCCATTATTAAATGGAATTTTTAATGGCTTATTTCCAAGATTAGGACCATATAACTTGACTCTGTAGGTGTATCTTAAAAAAAGTCAAACTGTTCCATCAAGCTTTTTAGATCAGATTAATAGGCAATATTTTCTTTAAAGGCAAAACATAGTATAATAATAATAGTTTTATTCATGAAACACTTCTCAAATTACAGCTACAAAGTGTTTTCCAAATGGAATCAAATTGACATATAGATACATAAATATTGCATACATGCATTGTAAACATACAAAAATTCAAGCCTCAAGTG
The DNA here is from genome assembly GCA_029874935.1 of Atherina boyeri. NCBI lineage: Eukaryota > Metazoa > Chordata > Actinopteri > Atheriniformes > Atherinidae > Atherina > Atherina boyeri. The sequence continues at coordinate 9,222 of JAPMNP010715077.1, forward strand.
AACATCTAAAAAAAGTACATCTTTAAAAAATGTACAAGAAACTGTAGAACCAAAAGTATCATAAGATGTGAAAGTATCTGCAGAACAAATGTTTAGTACAACGGAGGTGATGCTGTGAACATGCAGGTCAAAGCTGAGATGAGTCCCCACCTCATGGCACCATGTATCTGATGCTGACCCCCACTGTATATTCCTCAGATACATGTCCCGGAACCATGAAGAAAGGGTAGGATAACAGTTGAAACTGCCAAAAATATTTAACCCTGCATGTAATCAGTATTCAAAGTCTATCTATCTCTCCTTTCCTTGGCTGACCTCTTCCATGACTTTATTTCTTTCTCTGTCTCACTGTCTATCTCCCTCCCACCGCCTATCCAGAGAATTACATGAGCAAAGAGGAATGAAAAGGCATATTGTATTCTAGTGAATGCAAGCTGTGTGTGTATTTCAGTGAAAGCCCTTCTCTACTAGAGAAGCTATGTAGACATCACAGCCTTGGCATACCACGGTGGGCAAAGGAGCAGCATCATATTTACTAATCTCTAACCTATCATGACATGCTCAAAACAATAGTGAAATTAATTTCTGCCAATTTGTATTAATTGATTTAGATATTTTCTAAGATAAAGTTACCATTTGAAGATACATGCACAAACTGTGTTACTCACCGACTGAAATAGACGGTAAATCTCATTCTATTAAAATTGCTCTGTAAATACTACACTGCCTTATAGTAGTAGCTTTACATACATTTTTGGAAAGTTGCCCAGCCATGAAATATGTGTTCCTAAACAAAGCTCTGACAGCCAATGGGGCCTAAATGTGGGTCCTTTCTGTGCAGCACACAAGTGGAGGCTTGTGATGGTTCACTGTGGACATGAAGAAAAATTTCCCCACACCCAGAGATGAAAGTAGAATAATTTAACATCAACATGGTCACCAAAAGATTCATGACTTTTCAGTATTTCCTTTTCAGTATGAATTACACACTAGACTAATGTTAACTAGTTGTAAACCTAAAACAGCAGATAGAAATAGCGCAATGCACTTTTTGTTGCATAAAAGTATACCTGACATAAATACAGAGGAATCTTGTTGTGGGTGGGAGATTGAAATATGTAATACATTGTACACTGTACACTGTTAGCTGTCCTGTTGATTTAACCATGCTGCCCTTGCTAATTGGTACCAGAATAGTAGTCTGTTTACCTAATTAAATTAATATTTGACCAAACTACAACACTTTATGGGGTCTGAAATGCTAGCTATTAGCTTAGGCTGCTGCTCCTCTTCTTGCTAAAGACCAGATATTGTTAGTCAGCCTGTTAGAAAGTGGGTGAAAGATATCATAAAACCAGTATGCATGTAGTGTGGCAGGTTGTGTAATAGTAAACGGATTTTGCTTATTTTAAGTTAAAGCAAGCAAAATCCAGTTAAAGCCTTTAACTGGAGTGATATTTCAGTAGAGGCTAATCAATGTTAACATGCAAGAAAAAAGGCTTTGTGTATTAATCAGATTTTTCTAATCCATAACCAATTTGCACCTGTATTTTTTATTTTTACTTGTATTTTTTATTTTTACTTGTATTTTTGATTTGTACTTGTATTTTTGATTTGTACTTCTATTTTTATTTGTACTTCTATTTTTTATTTAGGCTACACAGTAACAGTTACAATATTTTTTGTAAATTTGTGATGAAATTAAACATTTATGACAAAGAAACTAAATTAAAAGGTAACAAGTCAGCAGGATGAATTAAAAGCTGTGAAGCTGCTTTCTAAACACAGAGGAACGACATCTGATGAATTTCAGCATCAGGTGAAAAGACAGAAAGCAGGATTAGAATCTCAGAGCTTCTAGATTGTGAGGTGAGATAAATCTTCACAAAATGATCAATAACTTCCATCCATGCACCTTTATTGGAACATTATCCAGATTTCTGTCGACAAATTCTCTAACATTGCATTTTTAGCTCGACTATTTTGTTTTACTGGACACAGCTTTCATCTGATATCTAAAGACAGAATTTTGTCAAAATTGTCTGTTTTTATGATCATCCAGGAACTCACCAGGAGGACAGACTGAGCTGCTCAGTCGGTGTTAATTTATTAATGTGTTCATGCGATAATAATGAGTTA
>JAPMNP010715090.1:0-10221 GCA_029874935.1 Atherina boyeri
ACACACACGCACACGCGCACACACACACACACACACACACACACACACACACACACACACACACACACACACACACGCGCACACACATATCTCCCCTGGGGATTTTGCTCTGCACAAAGCACACCTTCACTATACCAAAATGTTTCTAACTTCTTGGTTAGAAAATAGCATATGCACCTAAACAATGAAGCTAAATGTTACCAGTCCCAGCAAGCACAACAACAAGCCTTTGAGGAGACATTTTTAGTTAAGTATTGTTTAAGTAAATCTGAACAAGAGCAGAGGTTCCTTTTTTTTTCCCCCAAGTAAAAACTGAAACTTTGTACATTTTAGTATGATGATATAAAAACAAAAAAAGGGAATATAGGTTATCGTCACCAAATACTAAATTAACAACATGGCTTGTGATATAAAACAAAGAAAAATGCTCCAATATGTGGTAGTAGCTCATGTGTATTAATGGCAGCTGAATATAATTTCTGCACCTGTGCATGCTAGTTAGATGTGGAGCATGGCCTGGCTCAGAACTTCCTCTAAATGGAGTGAAGCCTTAATTAACACATTTGGGTCTGTACTGTTTTATGTAAAAATTTCTTTGCAGTATTTTTATTTTCTTTGTAATACTGATATTGCGCATGTTGACATTGGGATAAAGATACGTTTTCAAGATATTGTGCAGCCCTCTGCGCTGCTCAGTCTTAACCCCAAATTTTCCAAGCAGTCTGCACCTCACATGTGCAGCTTGTATTGTTTTTGAATGACTCACTGATAAAACGTCCTTAAATCAGACAGGAATCGCCATTCTGGTTTTGGTTTCAAGACTTGTGGTTTTGTTCTATTATGCTTTTAATCAACCATTTTTAAAGGAACGGTTTCTCTCAAAATAAATTAAGTTTTAGTTGTGGGTTTCCTAAATGACAGATTACATAATGTCGAGCATTTCCCTTTAGAGACTAGCCTTTATGTATCTGAGCTTTTCAGGCAGTCAAAATCCAATCACATACAATTTTTCTTATGCATACCATTTTAACCCCATTCAAACCTAAAACTATAAAACAAATGAACAATTCATAAACATTGTTTGATAACAGAATCCAAAAACCTGAGGGACTTCTTGAAAAAGGGAAAACTGTCCACTCAAATTTTAGTTCTCAGTTATTCAATTTTCTCCACTGGTCAGGTCACTATGCGTAATGGGGTAGAGTCCAGCAAAGGCAGCCAGTTCAGTTTAGCTCAGCTCGGTTTATCTATATAGTGCCAAATTCACAACAAAAGTTATCTCAGGGCACTTTAAAGAGTAAACAGGGTCAATTTCAATGCAATCAAATATCTTTAATCCAGCGCAATCCAGTCTATCATAATTCATTTTAACACAGTTAAGTCAATTTATTTCTAATCTAATTTAAGATGGTGCAATTAGGCATAACACTAACAGTATTCAAGAAATACCAGTTTATAGGAAATATAAATTTCTTATGAAACAAATGGATCACATCAAATCTTTAGTTTGATTTGGTCACCCAGCTTGAGCATGAACACAATAATTTCTCAGACAGGTTGAGTGGACGTACGTTACTTGAGTTGAACTCATCACGCAGATGCAATAAGACCTTCCTTATGAGTGTCAATTTTTCTTAACCAAAGATGAACAGAATGTCAACCATACACACACTGAAAGTCAAGCCAAATGGTCTGAATCTGCCAACAGTAGTGAGTAAGGCTAAACGTTCTGCCATTGGAGAGCTGGCAGATTACATAACAGCTGCTCTCCAAAACAAAACAAAAAGAACAGAGAGAAATGTCTCTCTTTCCTGTGACTTTCTAAGTATTATTTACTCTATTACAAAGTGATGTTTTGTTTAAGGCGCCCCTAAGGAGGCCTCCACAGAATTTTACATTATGCTGAACATGCAAAAACAAAAAGAGAAGGGATAAAAATATAATCATATTAGCAGGTGGTGCAGCTCTTGCCACACCAACCAGAAGAGGCAACCTCGTTAGTTCAGCTATATTTGAATTTTCTTCACCACAGTCTCACTTTGTGACATCTAAGCCACACCTCCAATCATGCCAGCGAGGCAAAGACTTGTCTGTAACATTACTGCTTCCACTACTGCTTTTCTAAAGCACTGATTAAAAGGAAACCCTTCAGTCTTATCTAAAAGTAAATCCTTAGTTTATCCATCATTTTGGAGTTTGCCAGCGCGACAAAGTAGAAGAAGAGATGTCCAGCATTTTTAATAGAGAGTAAATCTGACTAACAATTGGCTGTGCTTCCTGCTTGCGGCAAGCCCCATAAATCTGAGAGGCAACAGGGAGTCAAGCAGACACTGATGAGGACAACAGATGATTCCAGTTACATCCACATAAATATAAATGAATTAACTCCAGTTTAACCAGTAGAGTGCTTACAGAGATTACGTCACATAAATCCTCATCCTCTTAATTTCTTAAGTATATTTCAGACTGAAAACAAAATATTAAAACCTCTTCTGTTGTTGGGAATGTCTCAACCCTTTTGGTCCCAAAATAAAAACATTATATTCTGCATGAAACTCAATCCAAGTCCAGGACAAAGACACATTAGACCTTCCGCTTTGTATCATAGGATTAGTTTTAGTCCAATCATATCCACAGAGGGGCTTTGAGTCTGGATGTGGGTCAGACTGTTGTTTGAAAGTAGATACTGTTTCATATAAACCCACGTCATGGACTTGACAGACAGGCCTAATAGTTCAGGTTCTGGGCCTGGTCCAAAGCCACAGCTGGCTGCCATGGACTCAATTATTCACACACCTCTGACCCATAAACACTGCTTCAGTGAACATTACTGTCAGGCAGTGTGATCTGTGTTTAACATTAGTTAACTGGGGGAATAACAGAGAAGCTGGGAGTTTATCTTCCTTATAAGTTAGAGCTGCACAAAAAATGAGCTGGAGAAGCTGTCTTTATCGCCGAGTCAGAGAGGTGTCCACAGGCTGTCTGTTAAAAAAGAGCTTAAAGAGACACACATTGGTGTGTGGAGCTATTTATATGGGAGTATTGCTCACAGAGGGTATATATTTGGAGTGATGTGATATTCAGAGCATGTCCCTGAGTGAGAGCTAACCCTATACAGTAGCAGTGGCTGGAATAGCAGTAGAGTGAAAAAGAGAGAACAGGAGCTCTGCAGAGAGTCAGACAAAGACAGCAGTCAGGGCCAGGTTTCCAGACCAGGGCAGTTAAACATGCAGAGGGTGACCCTTCAACCCATGCACACCCCTGGGAGAAAGAGATCGAGGAAGGCAGGATGGAGAGAGGGTAGGCAAGGTTGTCACAAGAGGTCTTTCTCAAGGTTAACCCCCTTGAGACGCTGCATTTCAAAAAGCAAAAACTCAACATAAGCACAGTTATTAACTGTATAAACACCTGGAATGGTTCATTATGAGTATAAAAGAATTATTTGTTCATGCTGAACCTTCTCTTATGATGTAAGCTGCTATTTAACCACCACACTAAACAACTGCCACCTTGAAAAGAGCTGAGAAAAATTGGGATCTGAGTAAAATAACAAATCAAATCAAAAGAAATCACTACAAATGTGTTATTACCTTCTAAAAAAGGAGAGAGGTAATAATTCAGTTTCAGACTGGAGACTTTAAATCGTCACAACTGCCCACCAAAATCCACAAAAGCACTCTGAATTATGACACCTGCGGTCAAACATTTCTGTCCAAGCATCACATACCCATTGTGTTTACATTTTAGTGCTTCAACTAGCCAAAGAGATCCAGGAAGAAGTAAAGCCAGACTGAGCGGTGATCAGTTCTCAAAGTGAAGAAATAAACTCGCAGCTGTGCACACCTGAAATCACATTTCATTTTGCATCGTTGCACCACAGTCGACCTCTGAAAATGTCTGCATCCACTTTAAGAATATTTGATCAGTTTTAAAAGTTTATGTAGTGCCCCTGTTCCTGCTCTTTAATATAGGAGTGCAGACAGACAGTGTACATAATATTTGCAGATGTCAATCACAATTAAGAAGCAATGACATGAATAATCCTGCAGAAGTTCATGGTGTAATATGAGGGTGAAAAAAACCCCACTGGAGAACAGCCATGACACCGCCATGGCAGTAACAAGATCTTCTTCTCTGTCTGTCTCCGTTTCCAACAAACACACAGTCACTTGCACACAAGCAATAAACTTTTTAACCACAATGGTTTAATTTTGTACTATTTTCAGCAGCTGCTTCAGCTCTCCCATGACTAACACTGCATCAACAAACTTGCGTGCCAAGTTAAAGTACTAGTATTATCCGCTTGATTTGGTTTAGTTTCATGTTATAAATCACTAATTAAGCTCTGATTAAACTTCCAGTGACACTCAAAGACAACTTTATGAGCCGACAGGTCCATGAAGATGCATGATGACCTTCCCTTCTGCACTGCACCCCAACAGTAGTAGGAAAGCCTGACTGCCAAGCGAGGCTCATTCATGCAAACAACAGTGTCGCCCTAAGATGTTGAAAGCTCCCGAACCACTCAATCAGTCTCGAGTGGACATCTGACATTCCCCAACGTACTGTCACATATCAGGTTACATCACAGAAAAAGATGCAGCTATCTAACTCTCAGTGACCCTGTGCTGCAGTAGAGGCCTGTGAGTAAGACTGCGTAATGGGAAAAGTCTAATTTTAACTTTATTGTTCCACAGTGAATGGTGAAACTTCTCTGCCAAGATGGCATTTGCCATCTGTAACTTTGAGTAGCAGCACATTACGAAGAATAGCTTCTTCCCAGAATAATCAACATACGTTTACGTCTGTCAAACTTTACAGTAGACATGAAGATGCCAGAGAGATCTTTTTTAGGTGAAAAGTAAGTTTGTCAACAATTGTGGCAATTCACACAACTGTAACTGGCAATGTGAAAGAATAGTTTTGACATCAGTTACCACTCTGTTACCTTTTTTGCCTGTTTTCCTGCGCATCCTCATCTTTGGAAATGAAGGCCAGGAGTAGTTAAAAGGAGAGTCTGAGTCAGAATCCATTATTTTTGTTGAAGAAAATCAGCATCCAAAACAACTCGAAGTGTGTAAAGACTGAATGAGCAGTGGCTTAGATTACATCCATTCCCACATGGCTGAAGAGACTCCAGAATAGCTCTAGTGCTCACTCTCCTTTTTCCAGAGCCCTGCTGTAGACTCTGACACTTCAAGAGTGAGCCAGCATGTTCCCCTCTGACTCCCCCAGCCTCCCCTCCCCCCTAAAAATCCTCGCCTTCCCCCTTCTCGACTGTCCAACAGAGCTGAGACTGAACCCCGTCTTCTGCTTCTGGTAGTTCTTTTTTTCCCCCCTTTCACTTTTTTCCTCTCCGTCTACTGCTTTTTCCTTTTCTTTTTTCTTTTTCTGACAGCTCTTCTCGAATCTGTGCCAGCTTCTAGGTTTTTAAGTCTTTCCTCGTCTCTCTCAGTCACTCATCTACCACACTCTGTACTGAGTGAGCGGGAGAGATATCAACACATGCTGACAGGAGCAGGGGGAGGAGGGTATTGACGGCCGGAAAGAGTGACTGAAGGAAGGAGAGAAGCAGAGAAAGACAAAGTCAAACATAGGAGTGACTTCAGAACTTGCAGCGAAGACAAACATGAAGGCAGACAGCTTAACAGAGGTGAGTTTCAGACATGGCTGAAATCATTAACCATTGAGTTCATGATTGTCTCCGAGATATGCCAGGCTGCAGAGCTGCACTCTCCAACACTTGAAAGCACAAGCAACTGAGCCCCAAAATGCTTAATGCCACATCAGAAGGGAGTTCTTCTCAATCGGTCAATTCTCTCATTCTTTATATTTTAGCATGTCAAAGCCAAACTGAGGGGGTGGGGTCGGGGGGTTGCAGACTGCCAGGTCAGCAGCCTCACCATGGAGACAGCAGTGAGAGCTGCTGCTGTTTTCTTCTTCCATGTTGTTTCTTTCCTCCTCTTGCCAACCTGCAGGAGTACAGTGCTCCATTTGCTGCAGCGAGGATACAAGTAAAATTTGCTGAATTGGGTGATAAAAGAGGGTTTAAGGGACAGATCAGACAATGGCCCTGTGGAAGGAGGCCAAAACATGGGTTTAAAAATGCACATAAATTTAGGAATGTGATAAAAAAAAAACGAGAGAATAAAAGGGGATAAGGGGGCTTTTGTGGGAAGAATATATGCTAAGAAGAGTAAGAGAGAGACACACTGTGACAACAGAAAAAAGTTTCAGTGTGTGTGCATGGAGAAGGGTGGCTGAGGATGTTGGCACTGTAATAGTGAACATTAATGCTGCCTTTGTGGGGTCTGTGTGGGGTTTAATCCTTTTTTCCATTCTCCAATTAGATCTCTCGGTTGGGGTCGGGGCTCTTGTTGGTGCTCTTGGCGTTGCAGTTATCGTCTCTTGTCACCTTGCCAAACTATCCATATCATAAATCCCTTTCTCTTGCCCATGCTCTCCCCCCCCCCCCATTACACACATACATGCACAGTATTCTAACACTTCTCCACTCTCCTCTCCTGTCCCCAGGGATAGCAACAAGCTGCTGGAAAACTGCATTCAGAAAAGCCTTGGCAACCCCCATTCAGCCACAAACACCCCTTTTTTTTTTACTTCTTGCCCCCTTTAGAGCGCTCTTCCCTTCTGCATTCTTCCTCTCAAACAGACAAATGAACACGTACACACTGACAACACATTCACACACAACAACCTCCTTCCTTTCTTCAGCTGTGGAGAGCAAAGCTCTTCAGAATGAAGAAGCCTTTGCAATTTGTTCACTAAACTCACATTAAAATGCTGACCTGGGAAGATGGGATGGGATGGGATGGAAGGGGGCATAGTGTGTAGGTCTGTGTGTATGTGTAAGTACTTGGGTGTAAGTATGTCTTTTGGGTGGGGTATTTAAATATTGGGGGCATCAGGAGGGCAGATATGGGGGGGGGGGAAACAGGGAAAGGAAAAAAGGAAAAAGCTAAGCAAGAAGCTTTGTCTTTTTTCTTGAATATCTTAAATATTCATATTGTATTTCATTTTTTTTCCTTGGGTAAAAGCATATATTCTAGCCTTGTAAATAAAGTTACAGTAATTTGAACAGGAGGGAACAAGGATGGCATCAAGAAGACAGGGGGAACATGACAAGTACTCTCCAAATTCCACATCCCTTGCAGAGACTCAAGGCTACACAAGTTCTATCTGTCTATCTGATGACGCATAAGCTCTAGTTAAACAGCCATATTGCATGTGTTAACAAACAGATGGACTCACAATATAAGCTTCACTACTCTGCTGAAAAATGTAAAGTCCTGCCGGTCACTCGTGATGCTTGACAGGTCTGGAATGTCTAATGAAGAATTTAAAGTCTCAAAAGGTCAAATGTGAAACTGTTAACCATGTATAAGACTTGAGTCATTTCCAGTCTCAGATGTCTTTTCTTTCAAACATTCCACTGAAGTAAATTTAAGTGACCATTCTTATTTCATATGACCAACTAAAAACATTTTATGGGGTTGAATGAGGTCACAGAGAGGCAATAATCAAAGACTACACTTAAAGTATGCAAATTCAGCCAACAAACAGAAACACACTCACAAATACACACGCATGCAGAGCATAAACGGCTGCACCATTTAGCACGAAAAACTACACCAACCACAGGATGTTGAGATTAAAGATGTCCAGTGCCAAGTTTTATAAAGCCTGAAGCCCCAACTCGTAACCACAGCATTCTTACATCGAGGCATCAGTCTTCCCTGCTGCAGTACAAGCCAATTATTAACCCACAGGATCTTCCCACTCTGAATCCTTCACCATCCAGAAGCTTGAAAAGGGGGAAGATACCTATAGTTAGAAGTCAGCCAAGCTCGTTCCTGTCCTCCTGACATTGTTGGCAAAAACAGGATGACTGAAGATTGTTCTCTACTTGTCACGCCATATTAAAAAGATTCCTATTCAGTGGCGCAATAACTGTAAACACATAGTGACAAGATTCCAAAAACTCTACAGAAGGGGGGCAAGACAAGTCAGGGTCCGGAGATATGATCCTACACTCAGCAGGGATAGTAGCTACCATGGTTGAGGATTACTAGTGTGTTCCAAGTTTTGTTCAGGAAAAGAAACATTTCCTTATTTAATGACTGGAAGCTACTTGGATAACCTCCTATGGATTGAACTTCACTTAAAACAACAACGATCAGTTTCAGTCTGCACAGAGAATGATCCATCACTGCTCTAAAATAAAAAAACACATCTAAAAACAGGCATGTGTGAAAGGGAATTTTGAAATTTTTACCGGAGTCAGACTGTGATGGGTTGTCCTCTTCGTCTTCCCCATTCAGGCAAAACATCAGCTGCTCCTCATAGTCCGCAGACAAGAAATTGGGAACCTTTTGCGAAACAGCATACATGTTTCCACGGTGAGACTTTTGCTTTGCGCATACCAGAGAGAACTAAATACAAAAACACAAGTGCCTAAGTGTGTGAGACAGATCAATTAGTTAACCATCTGTATCACATAAAACAGGTCCTATTGGATGACCAGAGTCATGTGCCACACCTGTCAAAACATTAAACACACATTTGACCGCTCACAAAGTCAACTATTCATTGCTGTGTGCAAGGTGCCAACTCCAACACTTTAACAATAGGAATGTAACAATGCAGCGCATTGAGGCACGGTTAGCGCCTTGTTCTAGTTATGACTGCAGTTTGCCACAAACTGATGCAGATGTTCATGAAGCCTAAATGAGGGTTTGTAAGTGCCACTTGTAAAATAATTTAAGTGTGGACAAAATATGTTCTGGTTATATCTTAATTCACTTTCTTGAATTAAATTAAAGAAACTCACATTCTCTCCAGTAAAGTTTTCTCCATTTATATCACGATACAGCGCTGAAATAGGAGAAGGTATATTCAGATGCAGCCATACAGCAGCTGTTACACTTCAAAAGACACTTCGGTAGGCACAGATGTTTGTCAGTTTTTAATGATAGCATATAATGTCTTACTTCTGTTTTCTTTTCATAACCGCAGGGGATTTTTACTGTGTTGCCTTGATCTCCTTTCTTTTCATTTTACTACCATGCACATCCTAGATCAAAGGGTGCAGACTATGATCACTTACCAGAAAAAAAGTCAAGATAAACTGTGTTTAGTTGGTTTGATTTGTGATCTGGGGTCTTATGAAAATGTAAAGGAAATGTGAGAGGAGGCACAGGATGAAAAAGTTGGGAAAGTGAGAAAAAAACAAAAAAAACAACAGGAGCATGGAAAGAAGGAAGTATAGGATTCTAAGTAAGAAAATGCCATTTAAAAAGGGAAATGTAACCGTAAACCCTAATGCGCTATTTGTGTCTCATTGTGATAACAGGAAATACATTTGCTCTTATAGTAAATACAGCTTTCTCAAATTGTCCTATGGTGAGAGCTAGAGGAATGAAAGAGATGCAGAGGTGATAGGATAGTTTAAATTCTATCTTCCTTCCTGTTTTATGTAAGGCAGATACATGAAATGCTTTCTTAATTGTTTTTGCAGCCATGCCAGAAGTGTGGCTCCCGCTCCATGTTTGGTACCTGCTTGAAATATCTCTGCTTTGAAATTCTGAGCAGACACTCAGAAGCCAAATAACAGGACTCCCTTGACTTTTCCTCTAGCACCTCCAGCAGGTCAAAACCTTTTAAACAGTACAATACACAGCTGTTTGATGGATTAGCAGAAAATACAGATGGACTGTAATGACTCACAGTGAATTTATTGATCTAATGACTTTTCAACAAGTCAAATGATTCATTTGTCTCAACTTTGGTTTATAAAAAGGAAAATGGTATAAATAAGATAAATCATCAATTATATCTAAAAATAAATCATTTACTAAAATACGTGCAAAGCAAAACTTCCTTCCACCTCAGGTGTATTCAGCTTAGAGCTAATTAGCAGATGTTAGCATGTTAAAATGCAAATCTTAGATGATTGAATTATGAGATGAATTATTTGAGACTATTTTTTTTATTTTTTACCTGCATTTGTTGTGACCTGCTTATGGATAATGAACTTGAAATGTGCTTGCAGGAATCTGTTTGTATTCATTATTGACTTACAAAAGTGCTTGAAATAAAAAATAATGGAATGGAATGATGAGCATGTTGGAAAATATAATCATTTAATATTAAACATAGGTGCTTCTTGATGCTTTCTGATGATTTAACTGTGCACATTTCAGT